>RJWT010007864.1:0-27019 GCA_004365215.1 Cuniculus paca
TTTTTCTTTTTTATAAAAACACTTGATGTTTCAGGAAGTGTTAATCCCTGAAGATTGGGGGATAAGGGAGGGAATAGGCAAACGGTGGGTGGGGGTGCTCCGTTTCTTGAGCCTAGTGAAGGCACCCTTCAGAGCCGTTCGCCCCTTTGCACTGGCGTTGGGGTTTTTCGTGGGGCTGAAGACACGAGGACAGGAGGAGGACTATTTTGAGGCATGGGAGGGAGAAACCCTTCCCTTCTGGACTGTGTTGGATAGAGGTTGCTATGGCCCTGTAGGATGAAGAGCAGAAAAGTTTGCATTAGCCTAAGATTTCAAGGGTGTTTAACCCAGGTGGTGGGCTGACAAAGACCAGACAATTCTGAGATTGATCGATAAAAGATACAGGAAGAAAGAGATAGATAAGCGTTTATGGGATGCTGCTTCTTTTTTCCCAATTTTTCTTGATCTGGTTTCTCAGGTTCTGTACCCAGCACCCAGACCTACCTTTCCTTGGGTAATAGAAATGTACAGTTTCTTCGAAGAGAAATCTAAATTCTTTATCAAATGACTCTGCATGAATAAATTCACACTTTTGTCCATCTAGGTGAGATGGATTCAAAAACTTTTTGTGGCTCAAAAAGTCTGAAGAACTACCTAAGCCAGCTAGGTGCATATCCCCAGAAGATAGAAATATAAATAAAACATAATGATCAAGGAGGGAAACAGATGGACTATAAGTGTTACCATTTTTATATTTTTAAAATATTGCCTAGGTTTAGGATTTGGGTTCTTCTGCTACTAGACTTCCCTCCTCACAGGGCCATGCAGCTCATCCAGGCTTATGAAGGCCAAGACCCATGAGGCGGGGACTGGGGACCGCTGCTTCTGCCCCCCCACATTGCCCCCACCTCTTTTTAGAGCTAGTGTGTGTGAGAGAAGATATTAAAGAGGTATCTGTTGTTTGGCAATTTTGCTAAGTCTGTCTTCATTACTTTGCCGCTGTGCATTTGCTAATTTGGAGGCCCGGCCATTGACAAGCTTGCTCCATACACCTGCAAGCAATTTGCCGGCTCCGGTACCGGAGAATTGCAGAGATGGCAGCTCGCACCTATTTGATTTTTTTTCCCCTTTTCTCAATGCACAGCAAATTTGGCTTTCAGTGCGTTATCTCTTTTGTTAATGCAAAAAGATTCCCTGGGCGAAAAAATTGCTCATAATTACCAGAGAGATGGGGAAACTGCATTAGAATAAATAAACCTGAAATTACTGTAATTATGTTGTGTTTGATGGGCCCGGCTTGTAATCAAGAAGAGAATACAGTGAAATGATGCTGACCCTCTTGGGTTTGCAGCTGTACACGCACTTTGGGGTCTTTTTTTGCAGAAAAGAGTCATTTTGATAATCATTAAGCTGTGTGTAACCTATTTCAGAAGTGTTTTAAAATGAGGTTCACATTTTTTGAACAAGGGGAAAAAATCCCAAAATTGCATTTTGCCATTACAGACTCATACATAAGGAAAGGTTGTGTTTTCTAAGTGACAATTGTTAAGACATAATATTCGAAATCAGTATTTAATCATTATAATGAGGTATTGTTTAAATATAACCACCTTTAGATTATTCATAGTTTAATTAATATACTCATTATGAAAATCTTTGAATCAGATATTTGATGAACTACTTGTCAGTAACAAGGCAGCATTAATTAGGCCTATATTGAGATTAACATTTTTTAAAAGTACAACTGCTTATAATTATAATAGAGCCTAACTAAAGACCGCCTTCCTTGAGCTAAAACTAATAATTTCTCTATTTGAACTGTTAGCAAGAGATTATTAAATTAGTATAAGCTAATATCTGTAAGTATTAACATCGGCTTGACCAGATAGATTTTGCCTGTGGCTTGAGTCTTTGGGCCCCAGCAGTCCTCTGGGAGACCCAAGAAAGATGGTAAGAGAAATCCCCCTAACAAAATCAAACATCCCAGAGGAAACCGAATCCAAGAAGGTCTCTGTTAGCGTTCCTGAGCCTAAACTCAGAAACTGACTCCCTCTCTGTTTTTGAGGCGGTGAGTCCACTAGCACCCTGGTCTCCAAGGTCTGCTCTCTTTTAGCCTCATGGTTCCTCAGGACCCAGGAGAGGAAAACCTCCCAACTCCAAGCCCAAAAGGGGCACCGAGGTCCCTGGCTTCATCCTGCACTACCTCCCCCGCTTCTTCCAATGCACCGCACCACCACCCCCGCCCCCCGCGCGCGCACACATATACACACACAGCCCGTCACTTCCTCCTCCCCTTCCCTAAGGGCGTCGAAAGAGACCGGCGCATCTGATCTTTCACCAGCACCAATTGAAAAATGGGTGCTTGTCACAACACAGATCACTGCCTTCCCGGCTGTGCTCCCCACCGCGCGCCGGAAAGGGCCCCCCAAAGGCGGAGGGCCAGCCCCCGCCCAGCAGCGTCGGAAGGTGGTGTGCGGGAAGCAGGAATAGAAGCTGCCTGTCGCTTGCTGCCCGCGGTTTTCCTTAGCTGTCTTGGCTCGGGTCTTGGGTCTGGGGTTGGGTTTGGGGTCTGCGGTTGGGGTTGGGGTTGGGCTAGGGCGCAGGTTACTGGCAGAAAAAAGGAGTTGGTGTAGTTGTGGTCTCAGAGCCCGCGCTTTTCTGGAGCGAACTGCATCCCTGTGCTGTAACCGAGGTGACCCCGTAGTGGTCTTTGTTCAGGACAGTAGGGCTGGAGTGGAAGAGATAGGCTTAACTCTGGCTCCTGGTTCCAACAAGTCAGTGGAGCCCCTCCACCACTCCCTTGGTTGTGCAAAGAAAATTCCCTGGTGGCTAGCAGAAAAGGGCCTTCTTAACTGTGAAGGGGCCGGGCGGGGAGGGGGAGCTCCCTGGAACTGTGTCCTGTCCCCTGGAGCTCACTGATTGATGGGGGGGGTGGACTGACAGACATGTCCTTCCGGCCCCTGCCAGGCCCCTGGCAGCGTCTTTTCCGCCACGGAATCCAGTGCCTCTGGGCAAGCACAAGCTGGGAGGCCAGATCTGGGGATAGGCTAGAGGCAAAGCAGGGTGTCTCTGCTTCCAGGCTTCCTGAGAGGTGCTGGGTGTGGAGAGAACTCTGGTCGTGTAGACAGCTTCATTTGAACTCTGCTTTCCTCTCTCAGGGAATCCTCACTGCCCTTCCATTCCTAAGCCAGTGTGCTGCCCTGCCGCACCTGTTCCTGAGTCCCCGGCCCTCTCTGTCCCTGGGCACCATCTCCTCATCCCTTCCGCTCAGGTAGACTTGAGACATCTTGATGACTGAGGGAGCAAGGTGAGAAGTCCCACTGGGGCACCCCACAAGCCTTGCAATGGTGTCCTGGTGGTGGAGTTGGGCACCCCTCATCTGTCCCAGATTAGTATCCAATCCAATACGACCTGTACCAGAGACAGGAGCCTGGTCCACCACCCTCCCCACACACACAGCACAGGAGACAGCAGTTCTTTCTTGAAACCATAATTTTACCGTCTCAAAGAAACTTTATAACTTATTTACAAAGTTCTTTCCCCCCCCAAGATACAAAGCAATAAGTTAACATTCTCAATATAAAACTAAACTTTGACATAAAGAACACAAAACACGGTTGATTTCAATTGGTCACATTTTCCAAATTTCACAAGTAAAATGTCAAGATTCTTATTTCACAAAGCATCGGGTTTTACCGCCACACACAACAGAACGGAAAAAGGCTAAGCTTGTGCAACATGTTTACAGAACAATAATAATAACAACAATAATTATATATACAGCCAATAGCTCCTGCAATGGAGACTGCTTTGGGGGCGGACTGGCATTTTCCTGCGGTAGAACCTCCGGGATTGTTGTAAAGCTGCTTTTGTCTTACTTTAAAGCCCACTGGAATTAGGGCTGCTTGCTTGTCCCCTGCCTGTTTTCTCTCTGCTGCCTGTGGATTCTCTCTTTTTACCCAAACTAGAATTTTTCCTTCTTGTCCAGGCAAAGCAACCAAGCATTCCTCTCAAGATGACAAAACTATGTTTGTTTCATTTATCTCTTTCTCTTATTGTTTTTAATAATACGGGACATGTAAAAAATGCAAATCATTCGGCTTCAACAACTTCATACCAGTGAAGTACAAAAGTTAACGTGTAAGTTAAAAATTTTCAGTCCTCCTTGTTCATTTTTTCCGGGTGCCTTCAAGGTAAACAGTGCCTCTGGACGGTGCGCTCTCCGCACACCACAGAACCAACACTCAGCCTCAGCTAAAATCCATTTTTCAATAAATAAAACCCCCTCCCTCCAATTTCCCCCAGTTCCCAAATAAGCTACACAGATGGTTAGGCAGGGTCCAGGAGGCCTGAAAGGATAAAACGTCCAGGGTTGGGAGATGGGCGGCCCAGCAGACCGCCTGTGGCTCAGACCTGGTGACTTTTTGCAGAGGCCTCAGTATGAGAACAGCAGACAGACGAAGACCTTGACTTAGCGCAAAAGGAGACGAGACGGGACAGAAAAGAGCTTCTGCTTTTTCTACATTGTTTTCCTGATAGTCCCACAAAGCAGAGGGGCGGCAGGTCAGGTGAGCCGGGTTGTCTTGCTGCTCGCGCTGTCTTGGGTGACTATGCCTGCACTTCAAGGCCACTCTGCTGTCACCCTGTGTGGCCCAGGCCAAGGTTGGGCGAAAGCACCGGCTCTGGGGAGTCGCTGGGTCCGACCTCGAGGGCTTCTGAGGAGTCAATCGACCTGCTTTGTCGCTGTCCTTTCCTTCCCTCTGGGCCCTTTTCCACCAGGCCCAGGGCACACAGTCATGATGGATGGACCTAGAGACAGGAGGGGCCTGGACGGAGGGAGATGGGCAGGAGATGGGCAGGTGCCAGCGGGCAACTTCACATGAGCTGGGGCTGCTGCATAGCTTCTTGGTGCGCTGAAGGATACCACGACGTGTAGCTGGGGATGTAGGAGCCCGCGCTGCTGCCTGAGCCTTTCCCGGTTGAGGAGTTAGGGTTCCAACCCGGAGGCACGGGTGGGGAGCCGGCGGACAGGGCCCTGCCATTGGCCAGCGCGCTGCCCTCCAGGGCCGCTCCGCCCTGCTTCATCAGCTTCTTGAACTTGGAGCGCTTGTTCTGGAACCAGATCTTGACCTGCAAGATCGGAAAACAACGTGACTCGGGCTGAGCCCACTGGGCCCAACTAGTTCTCTGGGGCGGAAAGGGAACGGCGGGGGGGCAGAGCTCGGAGGCCCCTCTGCCCAGCGCAAGCGCGCAGTTCCCCGCTGGAGCCGCACAGCACCCCGCCCGCTCTCGAGGAAGAGCCGGGAAGCCCGCCGCAGGCCTCGGGCGCCCGCAGGAACTGCTCCCCCAAAGCAAGGGGGCGTGGTGGTGAGGGGCCGCGGGGGGTCCCGGGCTCCGCCAGGAGACTGGGCGCCTGCACACCCCCCTAACGCAATTCCTATATCAGTATCAATAAAGGAATCAAAAACCTGGATAGGAGTGGAGGAAATTTATTTGCAATTCTACCGATTTCTCTTTGCGCCAACCTTTCGGCCTCTGAGTGAATGGAGGACTAACTGAGGAGGAAGCAAGTTTTTTGTGGAACTTTGGACTCAAACCAAACCTTTCCCTAGGGTCTGTTCGCTTTCCCCAGGTCCAATCCAAATCCCGGGCCAGACGTTGGAAACCCGCGCCAGCCGCGGTCGGAAAGCCCATGAACTCCCCCGGAGTCTTAGCGATGTCCAAGAAGGAGAGTGGCGTTTTTTCTCTAGGGTCTGGGACTTGGGAGGTGAGTAGGCTGAGGGAAGGACTCCCAGTGCCACTCCGTGAAGAGGAGGAGGGTGACAGAGGCGCGGCCCCAGCCCGCAGTGAGGAGCCACACACTTTAAAGGCAAAGGAGGGATTAAGTCCCGCGTCTATTGTTCCAGTTGTTCGGGCACGTGTGACCTCTGAATCGCCAAACAAAACGTCTGGGGAAATCCTTCCTGCGTCCTCCCCAGACGTCCAGGGACAGGACGGTGGCGCAGGCGGCAAACAGGTCGGGGTACAGAGCAGCGACCGAGCTAGGGCAGAGAAAATGCGAGAGGAAGGGGAGAGCCGGGAGCCTGGGGTGGATACACGCACACACCCACACAATGACACCCCGACCGTGAGGCCCAGCGAGCCAGAAAGGAAGCCCAAGGCTCAGGCCGGGCCGCGAGAAGCCTGCTTGGCGCAGAGGCGGCGGCGAGGTACCTGAGTCTGCGTGAGTCCCAAGGAGGCCGCGAGCTCCGCCCTCTCAGGCAGAGCCAAGTACTGAGTTTGCTGGAACCTCCGGTTCAAAGCCTGCAACTGCAAACTGGAATAAATTGTCCTGGGTTTGCGGATCTTCTTCCCTTTGCCGTTGAAGCGCACTTCACCGCCTTCCACCACGGTGCTCTTCTCGGAGTCCGCCCCTGCAGGGACAGCAGAAGTGGGGCCGTTAATACAGGGGCTGCCTTTAGTGTGGAGAGGCGAGAACGAGCGGCAGTCGAGGGGATGGCAGAGACAGGGCCGGGAACGGAGGGTTCCGGAAACTCTGGAAGCCTGGGAGGGACCCCCAAAGTCCGAGGGCCAGTCCCGAGGATGGGGCCGCTCCTGGGAGCGCAGCTATTGCCTTTGCAGGGAAAGTTTGCTATTTTTGCAGGCGGTAGTTGAGGTTTAATTACCCTTAATTGCATACATTGTTTATAGCGCCACGCAATAAATAATTACCGAGACTAATACGTGCACATGTGGGTTTCTTTTTTCCAGCAGGGCATTGTGTGCTCGGCACACCGAGCCGCTCAGAGGCCCAGCCAGTGCCAGGAGACGCTCTCTTGGATTTCTCCTTTGCTAGAAAGTTGCGAGTTGGGTGGATTTCTAAAAATCTTTCTTTGCTAGGACAGGTATCCATAGGTTGATATCCGAAACCTCCGCTGCTCCCGCGCCCTCCCCACCCCCACCCACCTCTCTCTGCCCTTCTTCTCCTCTGGCTTCCCTCTCGCCCCCTCCTGCTCCCTCTCGCGCCTGCTTTCCTTCGCTTCCTCTCCCTGGCAAGCGCACGTACCTGGGTCCTCCAGGCGGCTCTGGGCGAGGCTGGCGCTGCCGGGGTAGGACTGCACCGAACTGATGTAGGGGCTGGACGCGTGGCTGCTGACCGAGTTGACGTAGGGGTAGCCCAGTGGTCGGGAGAAGGACGAGGCCGAGCTGTAGGCACCGTCGGGCTGCGTGTGGCCCGCCGAGTGTAAACAGTGCATGGAGTAGTGCCCGTGGGACATGGGAGAAGGAGACATTTGCTGGTTGGGCGGCCCAAACTCCATAAACACCGCCTTGCCCGACACGGGGCTGTTGAGACTTTCTGGCATGGTGGTCATGGTCATCTCTTCTCGCGGGGTCTGGGTGTGGGTCTTTCTCTCCTCTGCTTCCCTTTTGGGGGTCTCTATGTTTCTCAGGACAGGAAGGAACCCAATTTAAGCGGAACAGGGGTTTTCACTTTCCATTCATAAGAAAATGGAGTTTGTGTCTTTGAAAAGTCTAAGCATGATGCTCCGAGCTCCCCAAACTCGGTTCAAAGCTTTGACTCAGCCAAGGTCATAAATATTCATGAGCTGGCGGAGCTGATTGGTCCGTCTTCTTGCATAATCACCGGGGATTGGTCCGAGATGCTCCGGCTCCGCTGGACTAGAGCGGGCGAGGCGGCCCGGCCTCGGGAGAGACGCGTCGGTACTTCCCGGCCGGGGCTCCTCTGCAACAGAGCGCGAGGTGCAGGACGCACAATGGGCTGCGGCGTCCGCGCTGGGACCTCTGAGGCCTGCTCTGCAGCCTCCCGCCTCCCTGGCGCGCTCTGCCCCCTAGAAACCAACCAGGGCTCCCAGCCATCGCCCCCCTCTACCGTCCCCACCCTTCACCCGCCCCCAAAGCCGGGGACCTGGGAACTGCTTCTGGTCGCCTCCACCCAGGGTGGTTCTGGTCGCGGCCTCTGGATCGCGAAGTCGCGCACTGGGGGGCGCCCCAGGAAGCCGGCGGACAGTGGTCCTTCGGAACGTCCCGCGCCTAGTTCAGCGCCCTCCTGGCCGCGCCCCCCCCCCCGGCCCGGGTCCGCGGTGCCACATCCCTGAGGCCGGGGTTTCGGGGCCCTCCAGACCAACTCACTCACTCGGCCGCCGCGCCGCCGCCGCCGCCGCCGCTCCCAGGGCCCCGCTCGCATCGCTCTAGGCCGGGTTGGCCACTCCAGCTCGGGGGTTGCACGGGTCTGATTAAAGCAGTGCGCGTGGAGAGCCAGGAGCCCGCGCTTCTCCTCCCAGGAAAGGCGGCCGCACCGCCTCCCTCCCCCAACACACACACCCTCTTTCCCTCCCAACCTTCCTGCGCTCCCCCTCCCCTCTCCACTCCCTCCGAGCCGCGCGCCCCGGGCGCACTCGCCCCGAGGGCGCGGCGCAGCGCCGAGTCCAGGGCCCCGCGGGCCGGGTGCTATCAGAGCCGCAGCGCCACGTGGTCATTTTCCGCCCTCCTGGGGTCTGGCGGGAGTACCTGGGGTTCAGGAGCCCTTGGGGGACACCGAAACCCGCAGCAACGCCAGGCCTGTGGTAGGCAAGACTGTGTATAGACATGTCTCTGTCGCCCAGTTTCTTCCTCACCTCCAGTAGCCAAAGGTTGCTCCGCCGGGCCTGGGGGCAGGGCTGGTGCAGGACAGAGCTGCCGCGGCGCCTTCTGTCTTCTGGGGTGCTAGGTACAGAAAAGCGTACGAATGGCCCCCTCCTCGCCACTGCTACCACACAGCGACCCCCACGCAGCGTGGCGCACGCTACGCGGGTTGCTAGGGGCTGCTGGTTCCCCATCCCGCCAGCCCCACGGTGAATCCCAAATTACTTTGTTAGGTAATTAGTGTTGATAATTATTTCTTTCATAATTTAGCGGTGTGAAGGGAACGGGGAAATGATCTTGTGAAAGTTCACACGTGCAGATGTATTAGTTACTGATTCATTTGATTAAATGGTAGTCTCAAGTGCTCAGATCCGCAGCTGAAGGCGCCCCATTAGCATAACACTGATGTTTAATTTTCATACGCATAATTAGCCATATATTTAACACTAATAGCAACATGCAGCCTTTCAGCGTTAAACAGCCCGGGATTTGATCTGGCCTGAGCTGAACCTTCGCGCTGCACCTTCCCCTGTCTGGAGTGTGCAGTGATCACAGGACAAACCTCTGTAATCAAGCACATTTTGGCAGAGGGAACACCAATAAAAACGAACATTCAAAACAAACTACATCGGTGCTGTCGTTACAGATATTAGAGGGGTTTCTCTCTTTTTAAACTTCTGTAGCGGCAGCGCCTGTCTGCTCGACAGAATTTCTCTCCTTTGGTTTTAAGGGCTCGATGCTGGGAGCAGAAATATTTCAGGCAGCCTTGTTGGAGCAAAAGAGAAAAACAAAAAGCAACGACACCCCCAACAACCCGATCTTTCAAACCAATAACGGTTTTGCCAATGGTTAAAAGATTTTTTTTTCCTTAATCACCGAACCGCACGGTGAGGCTTTGTAGCACCAACCAGGTAATGACTCTGCCACTAGACAACTCCTGGAGACGTTAGGCTCGTCTTGATTTCTGTCGCACGTGTGGTTTTAATTGCTCCTTCCTAGCGCCTGTTTTGGGGTGTGGAGTGCCGTCCTGTGCACCCAGCACAGCTGCTCGGAAGCTGCCCGAGCCCCGGGTCTGTCGCGCGCGCCTGGCGGGCCCTGCCTACGTAAGTGATCGTTGCGGCCGGCGCGGGGTAGAGGTTGGGACCGGGGAAGGTGACACTGGCGTTGCGGGTAGCTCTGGCAGGGCATAAGGAAATCCGACGGCCGGGCTGCCAAAGGGCCACTTTCTCCCAGAGAACTGCAAGGCGGGGGAAGGGAAGAGAGACGGTCGCACGTCGCGAGTCTCCTGGGTGCTAGTCCTTCCAGGGGAGTGGGGGTGGGGACATTTGCGCGGTGCAGGGGACCCGGCTGGCTTCAAGACAAAGGTCTGGCACGCACTTCCTCGGGATAAGGTTTCAGGGGCTTGCTTAATTTAGAATTGAGTTGTGCGTAGGTGAAGGTGTGCCTACACAGTAGACATTTCTTGGTAAAGAAGCAGGTTTTCTGAGATGCGCTGAGCCGGTCTATCCAGCGCTGTGCGGCCGCAGAAGGAAGCCAGCTTTTCAATGCTGGGATCTCTACTACATGCGCTGTGAGTGGCTCCCTCCCACCGCACCACCTCTAAGGCAGCACCTGTTCTGAAGTGCCGATTTGCTTAGATCTTTGCTTGTCCCAACTCAGAGGAAACAAAACTGTATTAGTTCTTGAACGTTTGGGACTAGAATGGATTGGAATCACCTTAGGACCAGGCAACACCGGTGGTTGTAGCTTAGCCATACTTGGCTGGAAGCCTTGCATCTCTGGGTTAGGTCTGAGGTCAAATGAACTGGCAGAGGGGCGAAAAGGCATGGACTATGTGTTTTAAAAACCTACTTCCTGATTTCGAGTTCCACATAATGAGTTAAACAGACTTGTAAGTCAAGTATATTTCCTACTGCTGAGTACTGGCAGTACTGGATGGAGAATATAATCTTTAGGTTATTCACTTTAATAAATGGGATTATGTGCCTGTACCATAAACACCTCCACCTCAAAATAATTGCTGCACAAGCAGTGTGTTGCTCTGTGGTTGGTAAAATCCTGTGATCCTAATAAAACTATCCTTAAGGAACTCTGGAGTAAACTCATCTACAGATAAAACTACTGTGCTAATCGCTGCAATCTGATTGCTCTAGGAGAGAAATGAAGTCATTCTCTGGCAAAGATCTCCCAAGGCCAACTGGGCCCTGTTCTTCTCTGGGCAGTTATTTTGGGACAACAGCCTTAGGCTCTGGGCTTCTGCCTGGCCAACTCTGCAGCACCTCAAAAGTTTATCTATGATCTTGTAAATCCTAAGGAAATACTGAAGCTACTTCCTTACCTTTTCCAGCTCTCTGGACCCACTAAAACTAGACTCACCCTATCTAAAATTCTTCATCCCAGAATGCAGAGTCCAATCTTGAGGGTTAGAGACCACTGTGAGAATTCCTAGTTCAGGGAAACATTGGACCTCATTTGCAAGCCCTCTCATTGTCCTCAGTTTCCATCTCCTTCCTCACCACTCTTGGTGTCACAAAGGTAGTCAACTCCTGGATCCAGCTGACACTATCAGTCATGGCAAATACAGGTGCCCACATTCCCTTGGCACATTTGAGCCCAAACTGTATTTAGCCAGGGCCAACTTTATAAAGCCCACTTTAATAGAAACAAGAGCTATTGCAACCACTGGCCTTGATGCATCTTCACTGAAGTTGTTCCTAAAACTACACGCAGAGGGACCGGCTCCCTTCATGGCCTACTAGAGGCCCAATCAGTTTTCACCCTTTAGCCAGTGGTGAGCAGATCCTGAAGAACAAACTCAAGAGAGGGGAGGACTCTTCTGTGCCAGAATGTGCCTGCGGAAACAGTATGGCCCAGCTGGATTTCTGCGCCTGAAGCGGGTTGGAGCACCAGCCATTAGAACCAGAGTGAAAACTGCCAGCTCCAGTCCAGGTCAGCGGCCTTGTCCCACATGCACCCCAGGATACTATCCCTCTCAACACCTGACCTTTGAAGTCCCAGAAGCCCCAGGGCGGGAGTTCCTTGAGGGCCAGTAGCAAGGTCAGTTTAGGATTAGGCAGCCGGCTAGCTGGCCAGATGCTGTTCACATCTGAGTGAGTGGGGAAACAGCTCGAATTCCTAGTGTAACAAACGGTCCAGTGTGTGAATGGGGTGGGGGTGGGAAGGTCTCAAACCGAATCCCTGGGAGGGCCAAGGAGGGGTGGTTGTGAGCAGAGGAAGAGCCGCAGGAGACCAGGAAAGTCATGTTTCTAGGTTGAAAAAACCATGTGGAAGGGCCAGGCCCAAGATGCACACCCAAGAAAATGCTTGTAGTCAACGCTTCCGTTTGCGGGTTTCTCTCAAGGCAAAGCCGCGGTGAAGAAGAAATAATAAAAGGAAGGGCTGGGGTGGAAGCAGGTGCTGGCACCCGGAAGTGCCCCAGGACTGGCCAACGTGGGACCGGCAATAGGTAAAACAGATTTTTAAAATACTCCAGCTAACAGGTCCGGGTTTTCTGTGCGCGATGTGTAAAAAAGTTCCGACTCCGAATTAACCACCCCTCCTGGCGCCCTCGTACTGTCAGCCGCCAGGAACGCAGATACAGGGTTTATGGGGTTTTCACTCGGGCAGGGTCTGGGCAAGGGACAGGGGAACTGTGCGTCTCGGGCGGGCGTCGCTTGATCCCTAAGGACAGCGTTCCCTTCCTCTTCAGTCGCCTTTCCCGCGCTGAGTCGAGTCGGGCCGCATCCTCTTTCCCGAGCCGCTGGCCTGGCCCTGGCTTGGCTCTGCGTTTCCGAGTGCCCCAGTGCCACCGCATTTCTTCCTGCACGCTACGAGGTGGCAGGTAGGTTCCTTCGGGCCTGCCCTTCCCCTTGCATCTAAAAGCGCCCCAGCAATTGGGAATAAGGGCGCCAGGCCTCCGCGACTTTGGGGCCACTTCTCAGGCTTCATAAGGCAGCTTGGTCAGGATATTTGCGCCCCCCGACGTGATGAGAACGGTGTGTTCGAACTGGGCCGACCTGAAAACACACGCGGCGGCGGTGGTCAAGGCTCTTGCGAGCCAGCGCCCGCACCCCAAGCCATAGCTCCCGCTGCGCTCCATCCCACCAAGCTCCCCTTCCCCACCGTTTTAAAAAGAACAGAGCTCAAAGCAAACACCTTTGGTTGTCTAGGGAGACCACAGTCCACGCATCCTCTAGGACTTTAAATTCAGGAGATCCCTCGGTGATGATTGGCTCTGTAAAAGAGAAAATATTTACAGCAGTGACCTCATCAGGTTCTTGTCAAACACTGTTTCAGCTGATGAGAGAGACAGAGAGGGAGAGAGAGAGAGACCCCCCCCAAGTCCTTCACCCACGGATTCCTGTTGTCATCTTGCAAGGGCTGCTAATTGATGTTGCTTACATAGTATACTGCAAACTGAACAGTAGGAAGAGGAAGCGTCTCGGCACTAAAAAGTGTATTAAGTTGCCTAGTTCATAATTTTTTAGAGAAAGAAGGGCATTTTAATCAAGCCTTAATTAGGACCCTGTGGATAATAACCATCCAAACACCAGTCCTTCTTATAAATACCAGTCAGTTTTAAAAAATATTTGAATTTTTAAAACATGCTTAAAATGTTCATTAATCAGCAAATAACAATTTTCTTATTTCACTCTAATTGCTTCTCTATTAAGTCCCACAGTCAGAAATAGAAGGCCTTTGTGGCCCTAGGTGACTGGAACTTGTTGGTGACACCAATCACTGGATCAGCCAGGAATGGGCCACCAGAGAGCACATGCCACTTGCTGACAGGGAACAAGGGACATAATCACCTCTAGTTACTGGGTGTTAATGAAAAAACAAAACACAACAAAAAAATAAAACCAAACACCACATTAGGCTGGTAACAGAATTAGAGGTTGGATGGCTGCCGTCCCCTAAATGTGTCGGTAAGTATCTGATTTAGGAAGATGGGGCTCAAGGATATTATTTAATCGGATTTACTATGCATCTGAATTATTTCATTATGCTGATTGGCTTTATTAGTCCTTCAAGGGACTGCAGGCCTAGGCCAGCACCACAGTTTCCACCCATGAGCCACAGCTCTCAGAAGAGGAGCCCAGCATTACCTATAGTGAATGCCATGCCCTCCTCCATGAGCAGGTCACTGTCATTTGCTGCAAAACAAAAAACAAGGGGAGGTGGGCTGAGAATATGAAAAGAGAACAGAGAGGAACAGATTTAGAGGCGTTGGGGACACCTGAAAAACGTGGTCATTTTCTTTCAGGAAGAAGGAAATCTGGAGGCTTCCAGATTCCTAGATGACCCCTGGGGTCAAACATGGGGCTCCTCGGCTTCAGCATTTGTAGTCTGTGCTCTGGGTCAAGACCTCATTCCATACAATTTCCCAAACCTTGGTAGGGGAAACTAGGTGTTTCAGACACCTGTCAGATTCCCTCTTCCCCTCTTTATGTCCCCCAGGGCACCTGCTGATAGGTCTCCTGGTCTCACTGGGTCTTGGGCCTTCTCCCATCCCTAACTCAAAGAGAAAGAAATCTTAGGGAAGGATGGAAAGAGAAGACAGTGTGCAGACATACAGGGTGGGCCAGGAGATGGGGGTCTCCATCCTCAACTCCAGGGATGGGCACTGAATGGGACACAAGCCTGGCTGACCACCCCTTTCTGCATTCTTACCTCAGACCTTTTCTGAGCTGCCAGAAGTGGAGCTCTTTGGGCTGAAGGGGTCCCTCGGGATCCACCAGCAGTAGTTAAAGGTAGTAGTTCCCCTAGGACTCACTCTTACTCTCAAGGGTATAAGTCAACGCCCTACGACCAACTTTCCTTTGGTCCCAGTCCAAATGTCCCACTGCCCTGGGGCTCCTCCATACAGCCGTTTCCTACCTTCACCCAAATCCACCCACTCCTTTGGGCCCACTCCTGCCTTCTCACTGCAGAATGCACACCCAGGCAGTGAAAAACAGGAAACTCCAGGGAAGGAACACAAGGGTGGGCATAATCGAGACATCACTAGAGTACATGTGCTAAATACATCAGCTGTCAACGCTGTGTAGGATGTAATGAAGTTAAACCACAAGAGTCAGCGGTTAGAAGTGGGGTAGAAAAAGAAAAACAGAAAACAGTCATATGTGCATGCTGCTGGGACAGTGATGCACTGGCATTCTGTTTTCAGTAACTTTTTCTCGATAAATATCCCTTATGCCTTCTAGCCATAAACCATTTAGGAGAAGACAAACAGCACAAAAAGCTTTATTTGGGAATTGAAACTGTGAGCTCTAACATAGTAATGTGCTGGTTAGAATTAAGTAGATACACACACACACACATGCACACACACAGCGTGGATTCAAAGCAAGAGGAAAAGCCTCAGGAGAAACCGGTTATCCAATAAACAGCTTCCAAATTAACTTTCTTACCATGATGCCAAATTTCTGGCTGTCCGTGAAAGTAAGATCCTATTCCGTGTCCCACAAAGTGTGGACAGACTTGGAAACCATTCTGATGAGTTAAGTGGCTTTAAAAGTGACCAAAAGATATTTAATTAAATTAGATAAAATTTTAATGCATATTAGATAAACAGTAAGTTCTTTTAAATATTCTCTGAAAAAGAAAAAAAAACTCAGTTCTATTTAGAGTTAGACAATAGTATTAGTGTTTCCTTTATCCTGGAATAATTTATATTCTTGCTAATGCTTATAACAACTCCTGTTAGATATATGAAAAAAGAAGGTATGTATTTAACACAATAATTTGAGTTATTTACCTTAGCATAGATTTCAAACAAGGTCATTTTGGACAAGAAATGAATATAAATTAATATATATAACTAAGACATATGTACATATAACGTAGGTCATAAAAACTTACCTGGCTTTTGTGGTCGTATGGATAAATTACTGTGTAAATTCCTACTGATTTGGAAGCTAAACAGAAGAAAATTACAATCTAGAAATATGGCTTTCCATTATGTTGTCCTTTATTCTGGTCTATTTCAAAATGTTGTACATTTTGCAGATACACTCACAAAAAAAGATCAAGTCCGTTTTGTCGATTTTCTTGAAATACTCCAAATTTTGTGAGAATTGTGGAGTTCTACTCAAGACCTGTCCCATTCACAAAATTCACAAGTATTTTTTAATCACTATTATGCTTAAAAGAAGTTAGTATTGTTAGTCCTAATTCTTAATAGTTCATTAGATATTTTTACATGTAAATGTTTTGGGTTCCATCTATCCCTTATAAATGAAATCTACCACACAGAATCAACTCTAAAATCTGGCTGAATTGGGAGCGGGTAGTACTGGGGATCAAACCAGGACCTCTGCACTGAGCTACATCCTTATCCCTTTTTAAATTCTTTTTTTTTGAGATGGAGTCTTCTTAAATTGCTCAGATTGGGCTCAAATTTGTGACCTTCCTGCCTCAGTCTTCCAGAGTGCTGGGATTACAGGCATGTGCTGTCATGCCTGGCTAGATGTATTTTCATGTGGAAAGGGCACAATCTCCTTAGTGTTATCCACAACAATGAATTGGAATTCACAGGACTATATTGCAATTCCTAACAAATCAAAAAATTTTAGCTTTGAAACTGTAGTTTCCTATAGACTGTAGGTTCACTTTAACATGAACCCTTTTAGTCAACATGTTTGTGGACATTTGTGTGTATATACATTTTAGGAAACATTTTTTATTACCACCCTAGATGTCTCTTTTGGGGGGGGGTGGAGCACCCAGGATCAAACTCACAACCTCGCGCTTAGGCCACTGAGCTAAATCCCCAGCCCACCACCCTAGATTTCTAAGATTTTTTGGGGGGGGGTGCCTGGAATTGAACTCACAACCTTGCATTTGCTAGCAGGCACTTATGTCACTGAGCTGTATCCCCATCCTCTAAGATAGCCTCACTTAGACCAGGGTGTCACTATAGCAAACAGATGAGTTTCTATTGAAATTTAATTTTTTTGTAATTGACAGTACAAAAATAGGTAAGCCATGAAGATGCTGAGGACAAGAATAAGTCAACGTTTTTATCTCTTAAGTTATAATTTTGGTTATGGCTATTTCTGTGGGTCTTTGCACTCTGGACAGGGGGTATAACATCTTTTCCAAGGTGCTTCTACTTGCTCCACACAATTTTTGAATAGAAACTGTGAGTGGAGAGTGGACAGAGGGTAGAAAAGATATGATTAAATAAGAGATTATAATCTAGTTTTTTTTTAAAAACAAAAATGGGTTCTACCTGGACCTATAAATTATGTTAGTTCAGTCACAACAAACCTCAGTGATTCTAAAAGGATTCAAAATAAACTATTCTCTTTTCTTAAAATGAAAAAACTACTTTTCTTTTTTTATCTACCCCCCACCCCAAGGATCCAATTGATTGGACCACATCACAGCTACATCTTAAATGTGTGTTACAATGGCAATCTTCATTTTAATTTTCGATGAGAGGAGAGGAAGAAAGCCCACTCTGAATAAACCCTCAGGTCCCTCCCCCATCATACCTCTTCCTCTTCATAAAAGAAGCTGTGCAATTACTAGGTGGCTAAAGACATCAGAGTGCATTCTCCTACAACAATTTGCTCCCTGGGTCCTGCTAGAACTTCTGGCTATAGCAGTATCACAGAATCTATGTGTCACAGATGCAAAGTTAGAGGACTTTTATAGCTGAAGGAAAAGAGGAAAAGAACCAGATAAGTTTCCTTCGCTTCCTTGATCGGGTACCCATCTCAGTGCATGTTTGCCAGGAACTGAGAATACACTTCTGCTTTTCAGGGTATTTTCCTTTGGACTGGTAGTTATTTTTTAACACACACTTACTGAGGCTAAGTGGGATAAAATCTCATTAATGTTCCTAATTACTATTTAAAGGCATGTGCCTTCTGTTATTTTGGGATACACTTGTGAGCACAAGATTATTCACCTGATTGTAGGGTTTTAATCTGATTTCACAATTTAAGTGACTGGTAGTAGCAAATTTCACTCCTCTAACACTGAAACAAGTGCTGGTCACCGTAACTGTGGCATGGGAAGGCGGAGTGTGCATCTGTCTCCCTCTTGACTGGGATGTGGGGGAAACTGAAAGAGCGAGGCAGGCGTGTGTCTCCAGAGAGCACTGCAGTTCTCCCCAACACCAGCCAATGCAGGGCCAGGACCCATTTCTGAGCACCGGGGTTTTCTTGCCCTGAACACTGCACCGATGAAATCTTCCTTCTTCTTGCTGCAATCTACTGAACAGAATTCTCCTGATAGTAGCTCTTCTGTTCTGACTTCCTTTTACTAAAAAGCCTTTAAGATAGTGTGACACCTACTGATGAGCCCAGCACACTGATTCTTTGAAGCCTTTCATATGGATTACTGGGAGAGAGAAGAGGAGGAAGGTGTAAAAAGGTAGTTTATAAGCTTATTATAATTATACTGTATCATTACAGTTCATATTCTAGTCACAGTTTATAGTTGAAAGAGAAATTTCTTTTAGGAATTTCATCTTGTGACCATTTTCTTCAGTTTATTCTCTTTCTTGAGGCAGTTGGACTCAACTGAAGTGTTGTCTAGATAAATGAAATTTCTTAATATATTTCAACTACTTTCATGCCTAAAAGTATATTCCCCAAGAGGGCAGAGGAGTACTACATTTAAGTACATCCTCTTACAGAGAAATCAAAAAGCACATGGAAATACCATTACCATTTTTACATGAGTCCTATAAAGCAACAGTACCCTCCAAAGGGTCACATCTCTCTAGCAGAGGATCTCATGTGGCACGTGATTTGATATGTTTTGAATTAATCTTAATCTAGTTTCTAGATTTTTAATTTAGGCAGTAGTGTTTGAATGAAGAAATGCACAAATCTAGGGATTCCGTCTAATGACAGGAATGTTTAAGTACAATTAGTAATATTTTTGAAAGCCAACAACTGTTTTCAGAAGAGTGGTACATTTTTTTTTTTTGTTTCAAACTCAATCACAAATTACTGTATTTTCTTACAATAGTGCTAAACTTTTATTTGAGGTTTTCTGTTTCTGAAAAGCAGACATGATGGATTGAAATCAAAGATAATTTATGGCAATGCTTACTTTCCTGTGCAGAGAGAAGCAGTGTAATTGTAATTTACAGTAGCTGTCAAGAAAAATCCATCAAAGATGACATTAAAATGACTTATTTTGCCTGAGCCACTTATTGTTTAAATGTGCATAATCTAATAGAAAGAGATTATTTTTTAAAAATCTGCTTTATATTGTTCTAAATTAATATCAAAACATACACTTATGAATTAAACATTAAAAACTATTTACTGATACTTTCATCATGACATTAGGTTATTTTTTGATTGAACTGCCATATTTGTGGTGCATGAATCTATACACGCATGATATTCTCATATAGATACTAGAGATATAATTATAAAAATGCAGATTTAGGAATATTTGGAAGCAAATGAAGGTACAGTGAATATAAGAACACTATGGCCTAAAGATCACTAGGCATCCCTCACAAAGCAAAAGGGCACAGAGTACTCTTTTCATGAAATCATTTCAGCTGATATTTCTTCAGAAACTTCATCCTATTCTTTAGGTTTTAGAGAAGAATTTCAAAATTTCCTGCAGAGTTCTCAATTTTGGGGTAATAAAACATTAATACAAGATGCTTGAATGTTCTTTTCAGAATGTGGCAGAAGGAGGCTATGTAAACATGGTTAATACCCTAAAATAAATGAGGCCGCTATGAAAAATGTTTGGAAACCTTTGGTCTATAACGATTTTAAGTACTTTTGGCTCAAAGTTGATTATCATTTGTTTATTTACTCCCTTAAGACTTTGCCTGAATAAGAAAAGGCAAAATAACGGATGGCCAGAAATACTGCTTTAAGACATCAGACAAACATTTGTTAGAATCGAGACCAGTCTCTTTGCCAGTGGCAGACATAAACCATCTAAATAATGAAATGCATTAGGGTAAAAGTAAAAACTTCATTGTCTGTTATTTTCCACATAGTTTTGTACGTGCAGTGGTTGGGCCTGATCTGGTTTTCAAAGGAGCTTGCACATGCAAATTCACACTTTGCAAAAACTGACCTTTGCATCCCGATAGCTAAAATCCAATGTCATTTTCAATTCTACTCTTCTTCATCGCTTTTTTTTTTAATGTAGCTAGAATTAATGTAGTGAATATGTAATGAAATGCATTATCCTGCATGGAGATTTATCAGATTTTCTGACTGACTGCTATGCTTTGCTAGTACTAGCTGGAGTTCACCTGCATGTTGGTGTGGCGTGTGGCTCTTTTTTGTGAAGAGTTAAGTCGTACACAAAAAAGGGGAACAAAGGTCAGCACCCAGCCACCACTTGAATGTGAGATTTTTCTTTTTATTCCCCTTGATGTATACTAGGCTCTGTGTTATTAGTCTTAATGATGGAAAATTGTAGTGTTGATACAAATCTTTTTTTCAAAGTAGTAGGCGGGAGCTCCATTTGTTAGTAAGTTTTTTTTGTGACTAAAAGCCACGGACAGTACATTTATGTAGCAGTAAAAGGCCTAGATGCTCTTTCCATAGCAGAGCTAATTATTCCCACTGTGACCTTACTGATCTAGCCTGTTCCTAGTACATCTCATCTGCACGCCTGTTCCTCTGTGTAGATGGTGTCAGAGAATATGAAAAACCCTATAATGAAACCATTTTCATGATGGAGAAAGGCTACTGGAGTTGCACTTGCTACAAAGAGGCTCAATTATATGAGTAATTGTGATAATTTTCTACATTCATAGCCTTCAATGGGGAAAAAAGAATGAGAGCCACAAAGGAAAATTACTTTAACAAGAAAGTACAGAGAGTAAAAATGGAAGAAGAGACAAAAAGGGGAAAAAATAACCAGAAAAAAAGTTTAAAAAATAGATCTGGAGGGAGGAATAGCGAGACAGGGAGAACAACAGAAATGCTCAAAAGCCCATGTGCAGCTGTGTTGCACAATTAAATTGAATTTTTTTTCTGCAGTTGATGAATGTGACTACTGCAAATGTGCCTCTGTAGTTAGCTATCATTTGTTGTTCCGTGACAGGAAAAGGATAATTACCTCTCAGAGAGAATCAAAGGCTGACATGCCCTTTAGACACAGCCATGAATGCAGAGCTCGATAGAATGCTTGAATAAGAATCTAGTGTTCTCTGCCCCCTTCTACTGAAGAATAAATTTTGTTAAAATGCAAGAGCACCACCAGTAAATTTGTTGAACCCTAGGTGTTCAAAAATATGAGGTGCATCTATCGACTCATCCCATTTGCAAAAATAAAACTGCATTTTGAATTCATTTCTATTATATTCATGGACAGTAAGATAGTGAGATATGCATTAAATTTCTTTTCCCAGTAGGGGTCTGATTCAACATTTCCTATGAAAGAACAGAGAGACACTATCCTTTTTTCCCAGGCTAGTTAGCCTATAATTTAAAACTGTCAAAAACACAATTTTGTTCAAAGTCTTCAATAAAAGCTTCTCAGATATAACCCAAAGAGATTTTACTAAAGTTTGATTCAGACACTGTTACAATATTTTTAAAGCCATAAATACATTTAACTGATATTTTACTGCCTTTTTCCTTAAGTATTTGGAGGTGTTTGAAGAAAAAAGGCAGCATCTTTTCAAGGTGACTAAGCTTTCCATCTTTTAGACAAATGGGAAGTATTCAATGGTTCATATTAATGAGAACAGTACTTTAAGGGGTACCGATGTGAACGTCTTTAACAGAATGCATTACTTTTAAATGAAAACACATATTCTGCATGTCTACTTCAAAATAGTTATGGGGGAGGAAGACCTGAAAGTAGGTAGCAGACTACAAAGAAAACTCATAAATTCAGAAAACACATATCCACTCCAAAAGCAAGCATGGAACTGTGTGGAAAATATATAGTGGATTACAGGAAAAATGAATCAGACAAAAAAAAAGGACAGAAGAGCACACTTTCAGGATATTTGCTAATTTACTAACTTGAAAGGTAAGCCTTTCTTGAGTTAACACTTCTCATCTTTCAACCACAGGAATATGTTTCACTTCACTCCTTCATAAATTTTAGCTTTTCTCCTTTCTCATTATTCAAGGATTAGGGTGCTCAGCCCCTTCTTGGGCACTTTCCTCCATATTCGGTGTGATTTTTGAGTAAGTGAACTATATACAGACCAACGTGTCAAGTGAGAACAAAAGCAGACATAGAAATATTGCTTGCTGCTCCAGTAAGTTTCTTTGCTGACCCTGATTTAATTTACCTTTTTAAAACCTTGGTTTCTTTTCAACCCAGGGAATAATATTGTAGCCTGGCAGTTCACATATGGATATCAGACTGAAATGATGGTTCTGAATCATAAAACATGTCATCAACTTTATACCAAGCCACCAATAACCTTTGTACCACTTGCCAACCCTCCCTTTACTTGTCAGTGTAAAGCTTACCTGATTGTGTTTCCAATTACAGAGAAAGGGGCCCCTGCTCTGCAAGCTGCAATTGCTTCATCTCTACACCTCCTGGCAACTTCCACTAACTTTTTACCACATTCATCCACATTGCCCACCAAAAATGTTTCAGAGGTGTCGCCATGGTAGCCATTGTAATAGACCTAAACATAGGCAGAAGTTTTTAAATATATCCTTGCTTAAAAAAAAACCCTATTCTCCCAAAGTACAGCATTCAATTCTGTGTTTAGTAAATTCATGTATATTACCCTTTCAGAATTAGTCTCGTTTGCCTTACATAAAAAAAGATATACAAAAACCTTATAGAAGTTAAAAAGATGAAGCTATGTAATAATATTAGAAAAATCTGAAAAATAAGTGTCTAGAATGGCTGGTTCAACATCTGTTTAACAATACTATTGTAACATTTTGTTTATTTTATTTCAGAAGGCAAAACTATATAGGTAAACATATTGAGGACTACCCTAACACCACACAACTGCCACAAAAGATTTAGATAAGAAATTATTTAGCATGGTTTAAAGCTTCTGCAAAGTCATGAAGACTTATATTATCTTTTATTTCCAGTCCTCTACTTGGAAGCGGTAATAATGACAAGAATAAATAAGAAAGACACACTGGTATTGTAACAGATGATAGGAGAATATAGTTCTAAGAATTAAAATATACCAAAGTACAAAAGAAATAAGCTATAGAAAAATCCTGTGTGAGGAAGTGAAATCTTAACTAATGTTCCAGATAGCAGAATGTTCACAGAAAACACTCCAAGGGGATTTTTAAAGAATTAGAATATAACAAAACAAATTTATGAGTAAAATTACAGAAAATATAATTTTATTAGTCTTCAATGATTTAGAAGTCCTTCAGGGTCTTGAAAGACACAAGTTTCATTGTAAAAATAAAAATCAATGATTACCAAACACTAGTAAATATAGAAGCTGGAGGAGACTGGCTAAATATTGATTCCTGAATGTAGCATAGTATTTATTTTGCATAAATTTTCCCTAATTATTTTTCACAGTTTTCTTTCTCATAAAGTAGAATGAAGAAACTTATAAAAAAGATACTTATCTTCACTTTGTGTTTTAATAATGACTATCTCAAATCTGTGTACTATTCTGCATCTTAATAAATGCTTTCCTATACTCCATGAAGAAAGCAAGAAATGTCTTTATAAAAATCTTCAGGAAATTGAGGCACAGACAGGTAATTCATCTGGGATTAATGATAGAATACAGAGGTAAACCAAGATTAATATGATGGATTGTTAGCTTCTAATCAAGTGTTTTCACTGCTGTAGAAATTATATTAATTACTTTGCAATAGAGTAGTGTTATACACATTTATTTCCATTTATGGTCCTTTGTAATCTAGGAAAGTGTAAATTTTGATTTTATATAGAAGATATGAAATTTGCTAATATAACTCTTCAAGAAATTTTGTAACTGTGAACTATAGTTTTTAAAGTACAAATGTATTACTTTTTAAATTTTTATTTGTTTTTTATATTAGAAATATTGCTAATATTTTTTGTTTGTTTGCAATACTAAGGGTTGAACTCAGGGCATTCGCTTTGAGCTACATCCCTGGCCCTTTTTCATTTTTATTTTAAGACAGGGTCTTGCTAAGTTGCTAAATTGCACAGGCTGGGCTTGAACTCGAAATTCTCCTGCCGTAGTCTCCTATGTAGCTGGGATTACAGGCATGTGCCACCAGTCATATTATTTTTTGCCAGCTTTTGAGATGAGTACTTGAAAGATTCAATATATATGGAAATACAATACTTTTGAAAGTCTGTGGTAGTCATTTATGTAAGTACTATTTTTATCCACAAACTACTTTGTTTTGTACTTCATTTACTTAACAAATATTTATTAAGCAACTACTAAGAGCACTGCATTGTCTTTTTAAAGAAAATTTAACTTTCAAGAGAAAAAGAAATCTATCTTCTTGTGAAATGTAGCAGATATAAACAACTATAAAATTCAGTAAGTATTTCCTGATAATGTATAGAACATGGTAATGGAGTTCTTCATTAAATAAAATATTTCATAAGAAATATAATTTAAGATATTGAACTATGTTTCCTAGACTCCTTCACATTTCTAGATACTTGAAAGTACATCACTATACTTATGAGCTTCATAATTATTAAGATAGTATAAATTTTAAAACTGAAATTACTTATTTAAAGTCTTTAGGAAACTTTGACAAGGAATAAAATATTCAATTTGGACACACTAGAAATAGAGAAGAATATGCTGATTTCATTCAGACAGTAATATTTTGTTAGAAGATGCTTAGGTGAAAAAATAAATGTAAAATCCTAAAGTCAGGTTCAATCCAAAATTTACCTGTATCATGAAAAAGACTTTAAGTGTGCCTCATAAATTCCTCCTATGTGATTCTGACTTGGAAAGATACCAACAAAATATGTGGAGAAAACATTCAAATATTCTAATAAGATAAAAAGTATTCCAAGTAGAACATAGAAAATAACTCAGCAATAAAAGGAGTGTTGGCTCTATTCATGGATAAATTGGTATGAAGAAACTTAACTAAAAATCTGACTGAATTCAACTGTTGGATATCATCTCATTAGACTTTCATCTCATTCACATTCTTTGCTAAGTTTCATGGTCTGAATATAAAATAACTATTAGTAAAAATATTTCCTCATTAGCCAGGCATGGTGACACACACCTGTAATCCCAGCACTCAGGAGGCTGAGGCAGGGATTACTATGAGTTCTAGCCCAGCCTGGGCTACATAGTGAGTTTAAGGTCAGCTTGAACTACACAGTGAGACCCTGACTCAAAAAAGAAAATAAAACAAATTTCCTCATTAATAACAACTATATTCCTTGAATGTTATTCATCTCAACTAATTCTCTTCATATATTTAAATTTTACTTAAAACTTATTTATAAAATAAAATGGGCAGAAATATTCCAAGTCTGAGAATGGTAAAAGGCTAAGAAAATTAGGAAAGGTTAGTGCATCTGCAATTTGAAGGCCCACTGTTAAATTACTTACGTTTGTTATTTAAAAAAGATTATTAACCGTTTAGGGAAAACTTAAGTTCAGAGAGAAAACCACTCTACTTATATGCTTTGAGCTTGAGACTCTCTATATCAGAAATGGAACATTATGTTACCTTCAGGGATTTTAATAAATCTAGGGAACACTGCTAGCAAGAGTTGCTGTCCAAATAGACTGACACACAGGCCAATGTAGCCCCTAATGACAGAGTAAGATAATGACAGGCCCCACTCAAAATCAGCAGGAAGAGGAAGATCAATCTTGGCAGAGTGAAGGAAAAATGCTGGCTTTCTTCGTGTTAGCTCATCTCATACATATCTAGCTTCAGCAGCTGCCCAGTGCTGTGGTGCTCTGCATTAACTACACAGTGGATCAATAACAATTACACCTTCTCAAAAACATGACACATAGCAGGATTGGGTTGACATTTCACTTAGGCCAACATTGATCTCAGTGCATCTGATTCCAGCCCCAAATTCAAGTCAGGCCTGGGTTTACTTGGAATAAACACAGAGTTAAAGACAAAAAAGGAAACCAGCTGCTTGCGTCTGGGGCTAGAAGTAAACAGCACTTCTACCGGTGCATTCACATTTTCAATCCACTCTTCTTCCTGTTGCTACCAGCAATTCTTAAGTTGATCAAAGACTATTTTTTATATGACTTACTCACCGTGACATCAATGTTGATAATATCTCCATCCTGAAGAGGTCGACTGAAACACAAATGGGAAAAAGAAGGTGATAGATCTTAATAAAAGGAATATAAAAATAAATACCTAATGATTATTATAAAATCAATGAGTCACAGTGATTAGTTGGAGTAAAGGAGGAATAAATGCAGTAACTGTATCTGACAGCTATTTTATGTTAGTCACATCAAATTGTATAAGAACTACATAAGATGAACACATTGTCATTGTTCAAAACTTTACCATTTGTCAAAATGACATACTTATCAGATATCTTAATTTTGTTAAGAATGAAAACAATAGTTGATAACAAAAACTTGCCTACATTATATACTTATATATTTGGTAAAAACTGAAGAATGTAAAAGAAATAGCAAAGGCATAACTACTTTTGTAGATCACATACTGCTTTAACAGATATTATATCCATGTAGCAGTAAAATACTTCAAAATTTTTGTTTTATCATTATCAATTTTAGAAGTTTGTGGGTGGATTTCAATGAACTATAGTGTCTTTCATCCTAAGTTGTAAGTCCTAGTTTCATGTTTTAGTTTCCAAAGGAACAATATGTTATTAAAGAATGAATACCTGTCAGGAATACCATGACAGAGCACGTTGTTTACAGAGGTACAGACAGATTTTGGAAAGCCTCCATAGCCTAGAGGTGAGGGATAGGCATTATGACTGATGATTTCCTGATGAACGAGAGCATCTATCTCTTCAGTTGTCATGTCAACCTAAAATATTAAATAGAGAAACTGTGTGGCGACAGTTGAAGACATTTCCTGTATTTACTATGTCTACGACAATGGCACTCCCGCGTGAGACAGTTTAAATTTACTATGATAAACATATGGCACAACACTTTAATTAATTATGACTAATGTTACCATGCTTAATTGGGCTTTTTTGATTATTATTTGGGTATATGATGGTGTCATGGACTAGTAGGAAATAGAAAATTTCAACTCTAGGATTCTCTAAATCATTCATGATTTATTAAATGAAATAACTCCTGTTTGGCCTGAAGATTTCAATAATGTGGTCTTTAGTAGTTCCTTCACCTTCCTCAAGGCTTAGTGCCCTAGCTAATGAAAAAATAAAAAATAAATCCCAGCACTTGGGAGGCTGAGACAGGAGGATTGCTGTGAGTTTGAGACCAGCCTGAGCTACAAAGTGAGCTCAAGGCCAGCCTGAACAGCATAGTGAGACCCTGTCTCAAAAA
>RJWT010007865.1:0-27015 GCA_004365215.1 Cuniculus paca
AGCTTTTTTTTTTTTTAATCAAAGTTTTACTAAATTTCCCAGATTGGCCTTGAACTTATGATTCTCCTGCCTCAGCCTCCTGAGTAGTTGGGGCTACACGTATGCACCATCATGCCTGGCTATGTCTACGCACATTATTGTGAATCAGGAAAGCATTTTATATATATTATTTCATTTAATCCTTACAATAGTCCAGTGAAATCACTTATTACTTTCACTGCCATAGATGAGAAAGCTGATAAAAAGAGAGAAATAATTATGTGTACAAAGTTACATAAGTATCAAGTATCATTTATTCAATATTTGAGTATACCTCCCATAGCCTTGGCACTATTCTAGACAGAATGGAATTAGCAAGGACTGAAACAAGGTCCCAGCCTTCATCAAAGGACCTCACCTTCAAGAGGGAAATAAACAATAAGCAAACAGTGTGGAAACATTAAGTCCAGTGATCATAAGCATTGTGTCAAACAGTGAAGGCAAGTAAGTAGGTAAGAGAGTGCTAGGAGAAGGTTCTGGGGTGGGCTTCATCACTCCTTTATATAGGGCAATGGGGACCTCTTTGATAATGTGACATTTCTGCAGATACTTCAGGGTGGAGAGTGTTTGTAAAAAGAATGTTCCTGGTAAAGGGGGAAAAGAGGTCCTTGTGCTTGGGAGGATGATCTAAGAGGCCATATATTTGAAGTGGGTGGAGGGGAGAGTGGTTTCAGTTTGAACCCAGATTTATCTGACTCTTGACCTCATGTTTTAGTCACTGTACTAATATAACAGGGCAAATACTGTACAGCATTACCTAACCCCCACTCTCATCCTGGAGACATATATATTAGTGGGATACATACTCTCATGGAAAGGAAGAGATTAGTGATGTTCTACTCAGGAGGCCCAGTGTTGAGACTAAGATATCCCTATGAACTGGGGAGAAATTAAAAGTAGCATAGGATTACTGACCATAAGTTTGATAAACTGGAAGTGTAACTTCCTGCTCGGAATTCTTCACTGGTTCTCTATTGCCTGCTGGGCTTTAGAGAAATTGTTTTTCTGAAAACCCTGTAGCATTACCTAACACCCGTTCTCATCTTGGAGACATACTATTAGTGAGATACATATTCACATGAGAAAGAAAAAGTTAGTAATGTGCTACTCTGGAGGCTCAGTGTTGATACTGCTTTTGAATTACTATAAAGACGGTGTTCATAAATGCTGGGTTATGCTGCTCTTCTCGGGGTGTGAAATCAATTACAAACTCTTTGACATCCTGTCATTTTCAGAGTAAAGTCTACAAGACGTGGCAAAGAATGCCAGGACTCCACAGTATGTCTCCTATGTTTTCTTTGTCCTCCTGCCCTTCCTTTGCATCTTAGCAGGGAGCAAAAGATTCCTACGTGTCATATATCAAGAACTTTGCACATTCTAAAATGTTCTTTTTTCTCTTTTGTGACTGAGATTTTATGTCTTCCTTGAAGGCTTTCTTTACCATTTTCCTTCCTAGATTGACTTATAGCTCCTTTCTTTGGCTGCTTTTGGAGCTTATGTTTCTTTGTCATTGTTCATCATTCCCAGTAGAGATCTTTCGCTCAGTCCCTGTCTAACCAGACAGCGTTGAAGTTGCATAGAAATCTATGCAATCATCGGTCATGGCTTTTATCACACTTAATTTTGTAATTTCTTTGCTTTCATGGCTGTCTCTTATTCCAGAGCATAATTCATTAAAAGCTTATTTTTATCTATATGCCAATCAACCATAGAGCTTGACATATATCAGTGATGGTGAACATATTAGAGGTGAGTGCCTAAACTACAGCCCAAAATCCGCTTATTTATTGCAAAGTGCCACCACTGCAATTAAACCTTAATACTGAGGTTTTAGTTTAGAAAAAAACAACTTATACATCATCATCTTTCATCTTAGCAGAAAAACAGATAACACACATGGCCATAGGTTTGCCACTACTGGCTTATGTGGTAGTTTATCTGTTTGCTTAATCTTAAGAATGATAGATACAATAATTGTACAAGCCAGGGTATTCGAGAGCAAAACAACTAATAAATATGCATACAATATATAAAAGAGGGTTTATCAGATTGGTTCACATGATCAGGGGCTGGACAGTCCCACAGTGTCCATCTGCAAGTTGGAGGGGCAGGAAAACCAGTAGCTGCTCATTTCAGGAAGCTGGAAGTTTCAGAACAAGAAAGACTAAATATGCAGCCCCAATCCAAGGCTGAAGGCCTGGAAGCTCCCTGGAGACCGAGTGGTGTGAATGCATATTCAAGGGCTAAAGAAGCTAGAGTGCGATGTCTGTGAATGACGGCAGCAGCAGAAAAATGTACCTGCTAAAGAAGAATCAAGCAGGCACACGTTCCCTTCTTTCGCATTTTCTTCCATCAGAGCTGTTCAGGGTGGGTTTCCTCATCAGCTGGCTGACCTACATGCCAGTTGTCTCTGGGAACATCCTCACAGACACACCCACAGGGGTGTCTTACCACTTTTCCAGTCATCTCCCACTCCAATTGAGTTGACAACCAAGATTAACTGTTTTACGAGGTACAGTGATGACTGTTTTGATCAAATGTTGAATAGTGATAGTTGACTACAGAAAAATAGATGGTAATAAGAAAACTAATTAAAGATTATTGAGTGCTAGACATTAAACTCAGTGCTAAAATACAAAATTTCATAACTCCAGATCAAATTCTACCTTGAAAGGTGCATTGTATTAGGTGTAATTTTAAAGCTAAATTAATGTCTTAGTAGATATAACTTCCAAGCTAAATTTTAAAGATGCATTCATTTTCAAATTATTGCTTACTGAGTATTAGGAGAGTTAATGGGGCTTTAAGAAGAGGAAGAAGTCCTTAGAAAGAGACAGAAGTCATCTTTGTTTTTTATATTCAGTTTTGAAAATGTTACTACAAATGTGTATACTTGGCTACATGGCAGAGATCTTCCGGAAAGAACACTGTACTCATTTATAATTTGGACAAGTCATTTTGGGTGAGACAGAAGGCTATTGGAAAGTGAGCCCGGATGAGACCCTGAGTAATGCAGTGCTTTGGGTCTGTTATCAATGATTAATTGTAAAGGCTTCTGTAAGGTCCGTCCTTCCAATCTAAGGTCCAAAGTGGAATACTTCAAACCATGGTTACTTAGTGTAAGCCTGGCTTTCATTCAGTAGGAAAGCCTGCTAATTAGCAAGTCTGTTGAGTAATTTTTTTAACAGGAGTTCTCATTGCTGATTGTTTTTTGTTTCTCAGATAAATACATTATCTCAAAATGATGTATTTTGTTTATATGCTCTGATAAAGTAATTTTAAGCTTACATTTAATTTTGTCTCTATAGCATTTGTTATCCTAGAAATGTTAAATTGTACTCTTAAGTACTTTTAAGTGAAAATCTTAAAAAAAATTTACTATATAGTTTTTCCCACGTAAAATAGTATAGTATAGCCTTTCTTCCTTTTTTTGTCTTGATTTTGTCTCCTTAATTTTTCAGTATTGTGCCAATTAAATGAATTAGATATTCTTTATTGAATTCTTCAAGTCTATCAGAAGGAAAGACTGTATTAATGCTCAAAAATCCTATTTATAATTTTCCCTGTAAATCCTTTTACTTTCCAGTAAAAACTGCTCTTTTTGTGGTTCTATTGCAGTGACTTGGCGGCCAAAGCCCTGTGGGAAGCTTTGCTGAACGCCAAGCACAAAGAGGCAGTGATGGAGGTTCGGAGACATCTAGTGGAAGCAGCAAGCAGAGAAAACCTGCCAATCAAGATGAGTATGGGTAAGCCCAGCCACTTTACCCTCCGGGTGGCTGCAGGCTCTGACGGAGCTTATTTAAGCTGCTCTGAGCTGTGGGCAAACCAAGGTGACATGGAATGTAGGTAAAAGTATAAAAAGCATCTGTGAACTGTTGAGGGAATAGGAAAGAAATATGTGCACGCTGCCTTGGGGCCTAATAGTAACCACTTTTCTTGAACTCAATTTGGGAACTCTAGGAGAGTTCTTGCTTACAAAGAATTTTTTTTTTTTTTAGTTCTTTTCTTAATCTAGAGCTATTGAAATTGACTTGTTTTGTTTTGTTTTTGGTTTTGGTTTTTTGAGACAGGGTCTCACTAGGTAGTCCAGGCTGGTCTTGAACTCACTATGTGGCCCAGGCTGCCCTCAAACTCACAGTGATCCTTCTGCCTTTATCTCCCAGAGTGCTGAGATTATAGGTGTGTGCTACCATACCCAGTTTGAAATTGATCTGGACCACCTCCCTTAATGCCAGTCCACTGCTACTCCCTTTCCCCATCTTTCTTCTGCTAGATAAAAGTGCTTCTGTTGGCTTTGAATTATGAATGAACTACAGTACTGGAAACCAGTTGAGCAGAAGAATTTGCTCTGGCCCAGTGCTGCACTTTTAAGAGTGGTTTACAAATTCTCTAGTCATATGGGTATTATTGCTTCTTTCCCAGAAAAACGTAACACATCTATCATCTATCTATCTATCTATCTATCTATCTATCTTTCTTTCTTTCTTTCTTTCTTTCTTTCTTTCTTTCTTTCTTTCATTCTTTCTTTCTCTCTCTCTCTCTCTCTCTCTCTCTGTCTCTCTCTCTCTTTGCACTCAGCTTTGTCTTTGGTATTAGAAACATGTCTGCAATTCAATTTTTTTTTTGCTTTTGCTTAAAATGTAAGAGAACCACAGAACTAATGTTTTGATTTTAGAAAAGAAATTTGGCTTTTTGTTTTTTATTTATAAAATACGTTAATAATTTGAAGATGAAAATATTTAAATATGGATATTAAAGCTGGTTAATAGGTAGAATTTATTTCTGGAAATTTGCAAAAATTTATTTCTCCATTTTAATGAGATTTTTCTCTTGTCTGCTTGTTAGTATCTAACACTAAATATGAGTACATTTTAATAAATGAGAAAATTTTTCTCTGGTGAGAGTCATATAGCTCAAGTTCTTAATCAGTTGTGGGTACAAAAATAAAGCTATCAAGTTGAAATAAAACAGAATATTGAAAGTAAAAGAATGTGGACGAACCTAGGAGGAAAAACATCAGTCATAACCCCCCCAAAAATAGTGAAATTTAGTGTGTTAGGTGACTATAAGTGAGAGCTTTAAGGAGCACAGTGATGATAAGAACAGTAAAAAATAACTGATTTTGACTACTTACAAGGTGCCAGGTATTTTACCTCTTTACACACATTATTTTATTTGATCATTGTAGTAATTCTATGAGATAGGAGACATTAATGTATTCCATTATTATAAGAAACTGAATCAGACAAAAATAAATACATTTCTCAGGGCCATACACTTGATAACAGTAGAACTGAAATTCAAATGCAAACATTCTAATGCTAGAGAATGTACTTTATGTAAGAAATCATGCTGATTCCATATAACCAATGCAGAAGTCCTACGTGTTTCTTTTAGAGTACAAATAAAATTGCTGCTTTGAGACCGTGTTAGCTTACTATCACTGTGACAAAATTCCTGACAAAACCAACTTAAAGGAGAAAAGATTTATTCTGGCTCATAGTTTAGAGGTTTCTGTCTGTTGTCACTTAGTTGAGTTATTTCTGCATCTGTTGTGAAGCAGCACCTGAGATTGGAGAGTGTGGAGTGGAGCCAAGTGGTTCACCTTGTGAGGGACAGGAGGCAGAACAGGAGTGAAAAAGAGGAAAAGGGAGAAGAGGAAGAAGTTACAGAAGCTAAGGCTTTTAAGGGCACATCTGCAGTCACCTACTTCCTGTAACTACACTCACCTCCTGAAGTTTCCACCGCCTCCTGGTCATGTCATCAACAGCTGCCAACCAAGCCTTTAGCACCTGTCCTTTGGGGAACATTTCATATCCGCACCATAACAGAAACGATTCTAGCATTTGATGTTGATTCTAGAAGTTCTCTCCTCTCCCTATCGCTTCCTTTTTTTCTTCCCTCCCTTCCTCCCTTTTCCACTTGTTCCTTCTTTTCTCCTCCCTCCTTTTTCTTTCTACAGTTCTAGGCATACGTTACTCACAAGTGTGTTTACCTTCAGAGTTCCTCCTTCATAAGTACACTGAAACAAAAATCAGTTCATATCATGAATCAAGAAAAGTAGGAATGCACCAAAGGTCTTGAAGAAAATGTTAATTTATATTATGTTTTGGTGATATAAACTTACGATGCTGTCACAAAGCACAAATAATTTTTATTGCTCAATGTAGGATTCTTAAAAGATTAACAAACTTTAGTTTTCTAAACTGCTATATCTTTTGAAAATAATGGCAGCCAATTGTTTTTAAAAAGTACCTACATGAGGAGGTACCTACATGAGGAATTCAAATTTAAATGTTTGAATTTTCTTTCCAAAAGAAAAAAGTTAGATAAAATGTTTGCTTTATCTCAAAAATCCATACATAGTGTGTGTGAGTGGTGGCAGATGACTGTTGGGAAGATTGGCTCCCACTCTATCCTTATGCCAACGACAGTTGAGTAAAAAATACAATACGATTACTCATGTATCCTTCATATCATTATCCAGAATTTCTCGTGTGTCTCATTTCTATATACAAACAGATACATTGTTTTTTTTCTTTAACAAAAAGCATTGACCAAAAAAAAAATAGAGTTGGGAAAAGGCAATTGAATGTAATCACAACTCTACTGAAAATGGGAAAAACTATTTAGCATTCTACATAAAGAAAGACTGTATTATTAGAATATAACCATGCACCTATTGTGCCATGGTTACTATTTAGAACCATGAATAGTAAGAAAGAGAGCTGCAAGTTTTAAATATAGTAATACATTGATTTGTATCATATAGATTATCATTTAGAAATCATTCCCTGATCTCCTAAATGGCTGGAAAGCTTTTGCTAGTAGCGTTTAAAAATATGAAATGTACTTTAAACTATGTACTGCTCCTTTAGTCCTTGCTGTAAGTCTTATAAAAGTATACATTTTCTGACTGTGAGAGAGGCTTCTGGTATTTTTGAGACATTAAACAGATTTTAATTCTAGACTGAGGATTCTCTTGTGTTTAAATTCAATGAGGGATTCTATGATTGAAGCATCAGATTTTAAATATAAAATTACTCAGCACAAAGTAAATTCATATTAAAACGTTATGAGTCCCAAAAGAAACAAACACTACTCTCTTAAATGATAAAGTTTTAATTGCTAAAACACACAAAAAATTCATTTTATCTTTGCATGTATAAACATATGCAGTCTTTCTGAGAGCTTGTTATTAAATTGTCAGTTAAGTAGATATGTTCCAGAAAAGTGATTTGAAAACACTGACAGTGTATTGTATTTTTCCCATTGGCATTTGTAATGAAAAATATATTCTGAAAGTAAAAAATAGTCCCCAGGAAATCCATTTGTTTGAGTCCAAAATGAACACTCAGAGAAGAAATGAATAGAAGATGCTCATCTGAAAGTCTGGTACATTTTACCAAGAATCTTTCTCTGGAGTACCATGCTGGTTGAGGGATCTTCCTTGGTTTGAACTAAGACTTTTTGCAGAAGGGACAGTGTTTAATTTGTTGCAAAAAGTCCTGTTAGAGTTGAAGAGAAACAGATCTCTTTGTAATACTGTCTTTTCTTTTGCAGGCAGATTTCTTGAAAATTTTTGTGCCTGATGGCTCTAATTCTTTATTATTTTATTGTTTGTTAATCTAGTGCAGTCTGGCTGCTAACACATTTTTACTGAAAAGTCTCCAAAGTACTATATATAAGGACATTTTTCTCAGTCCTAATCCTTCTTGACTTCTTTGCAGGAGCCACTTCTAGACTATTACTGTTTTCTTTATGTCTTCATTTGTGTAACTTTAGGCTTTCCTGTTTTGATGGTGTATGCTGTCAGATATATCCAGGAGGTAATCACAGTTCTGCTATTTATTAGCCAAACTTCAAATTGTTTATTCATAAAAATAGGGAAAATATCTAATTTCTAGAATTGGAAGGAGGCTGAAAGCTTTGAGGAATGAGAAGTTTATGACTTTGAAGCGAATTGAAATTCACGTGTTGTGATTATATTCTCTATGAGAAAATCTTGGGCGAAACCAAATTATAATAAGGTTCTTTGATGACAATGATATCAATACAAACACATTGAGTTCAATGATTTTCCTTTTTTCCCCACTTATGGAAAATGAATTTATTCATTCTACTTCACTTTTCTTTTTGTAGGATTTGTACAGAATATCTACCTTTTAATAATACAGTCTTTCTTTATGTAGAATGCTAAATAGTTTTTCCCATTTTCAGTATAGTTGTGATTACATTCAATTGCATTTTCCCAACTCTATTCTTTTTTTAATGCTTTTTTTGAAGAGAAAAAACAATGATACAGAATTTCACAAGCCAATAGGAGAGTAACAATGATTAATACATTGCCTATTGTTATCTTCGAAGTAGTTGCTCAGATTACAAAATATGGACACAAAAAATTGATCAAACAATGTAAGCACAAACATTTCTTTTCAATGAACTAAGACAAATTAATAGTATAACTATCTTACTTGTCATATATATGTATATATATACATTTTTTTTGTCTTTCCTTCCTTCTTTTCTTCCCCCATCCCAGTTTCTTTTTCCTTTTGAACAGTTTCTTCATATTTCCCAATATCTATTGTACATTTTGATCTTATTTAATCTTTCAGCTTCTCACACTAGGGAAGCAATATGATGTTTACACATGCAAGTCTGATTTTTTTCGCTTATGAGTATAGTCTCAAGTTGCACCCATTTACCTATAAAAGTATCAAGTTTATCCTTCTTTATGACTGAGTAGTACTTTGTTATATAAAAATACCACATCTTTTTGTCCATTCCTTGGTTGATAAGTATTTGTTTCCAAGATTTAGCTGTTACAAATTGTGCTACTATAAACATTGATACACATATTTCACTGTGGTATTATGTTTTTAATTCTTGTGGGTAGATGCCCAGTAGACAAATAGTTGGGTCGAATGGGACCACTAATCCTAGTTTTTTGAAGAATCTCCACACTGATTTCCACAGTGGTTGTACCAGTCTACACTTCCAACAACAGAGAAGAAGGGTTCCTTTTTCCCTATTGCCCTGCCAGCATTTGTTATTGATTGATTTCTCGATGATAGCCTTTGTTTCTGAAGTGAGATAGAATTCTAATGTTGTTTTAATTTGCATCTCTAGAGTGAACAATGATATTTAACATTTTTTCATATATTTATTTGCTATTTGTATTTCTTCATCTGAGAAGTATGTATTCATCTCAGATGCCCATTTTTGGATTGGGTCTTTGAATTTGGGGGCCTACTTTTTTCAGTTCTTTATATGTTTTAGATGTAAGTCCTTTAATGAACTGCTGGCTATAATTTTTTCCCACTCGGTGGGTTGTCTTTGCACTCTGTTGGTGATTTCTGTTTGGGTCCTTCTCTGATTTAGATATCAGAATAATACTTGCTTCCCGGAATGATTTTGGCAGTATTGCATCCCTTTCAATTTCATTAAAGAGTTTCAGTATTAAAGAGTTATGCTGTGCAAAAGCTTTTTAATAAGTTTAGATCCCATTTATTCTTTGTAGTGTTTCCTATGTGGAAAATTTTGATCCATTTTGACTTTAGTTTAATGCATGGTGATAGACATGGGTGAAGTTTTAGTTTTCAGTTTGTGAAAAGCTAGGTTTTCCAGCACCATTTCTTAAAGAGGCCATCTTTCATCTGGTGCAAGTGTTTGACTCCTTTGTCAAGTAAGGTGAATGAGTGTGTTTGGAGTTGTTTTTGCATCTTCCAAAGTTCCACTGATTCTCAAGTCTGTTTTTTTTTTCCCCAATACCATGCTGATTTTATAACAGTGGCTTTGTAGTATAATTTCAAGTTAGGAATTATGATGCCTCCTGACTTGCCTTTATTGCTCAGAATTGCCTTTGCTATTCTAGGTCTCTTTTGGTTCCAAATGAATTTTAGGAAGATTTTCTCTAATTCTGTGAGGTATGCTAATGTTATTTTGATTGAAATTGCATTAAATCTGTATAGCAATTGTGAGAGTATAGCCATTTTCACAATGTTGCTTTTCTCTATCCATGAGCAAGGGATATCTTTTCATTTTCTGATGTCCTATTTGATCTCTTTTTTCAAGTTACTATAATTTTGAATGTATAGATCTTTTGTTAGATGGATCCTTTGTTAGATGGATTCTTAAGTATTTCATTTTTTGAATGCTATTGTGAAGGGTGTGGTTTCCCTAATTTCTCTCTGTGTGAATTTGTTTGTGTACAAGAATGCTGTTGATTTTTGAGTGTTTTCTGTGTCTAGCTATGCTACTAAATTTGATTATTAAATCTAGAAGTCTTTTGGTAGAGTTTTGGGGGTCTTCTATGTAAAGTATCATGTCATCTGCAAATAATGATAATTTAACTTCTTTCTTTCCTATAGTTATTACTTTTATTTCTTTCTCTTTTCTAATTACTCTGGTTAATGTTTCCAGAATTAATATATATTGAGTAGGAGTAGTGATAGTGGAAATCCTTGTTTTGTTCCTGATTTTAGAGTGAAAGCTTTCAGTTTCTGACCATTTAGTGTGATATTAACTGTTGGTTTGTCATAGATGGCTTCTATCAGATTGAGATAAAGACCACCTCTTACAATTTTTTGTAGGATTTTTATCATGAATGAGTGTTGGACTTTGTCAAATGCTTTTTCTGCATCTATTAAGATAATCATATGATTTTGGTCTTTGACTCTGTTAATATGATGTATTATATTTATTGATTTTCATATGTAGAATCATCCCTCCATCCCTGGCATGAATCCTACTTGGTCATAGTGTATTAATCTTCTTGATGATTTGCTGCATTCTGTTTTCCAGTATCTTGTTAAGAAATTTTGCATCTATGTTCATTAGGGAGATTGGTCTGTAGTTTTCTTTTCTGGTGGGGTGCTTCTCTGTTTTAGTTATCAGAATAGTTGCTTCCAGGGATGAGTTAGTCAGCATTAGTGGTATTAAGTCTTCTCTAAATTTCCTGTAGCATTCAACTGCAAATCCATCTGGATGTGGGCTTTTCTTCATTTGTACATTTTTAATTACATTTTTAATTTCATTGACTGATACAAGATTATTTAGAGTATCTATATCTTCTTGATTCAGTTTTGCTAATTCACATGTCCAGGGACCTGTCCAGTTTTTCTCTGTTTTCCATCTTATTAGGTATAGGTTCTTGAAGTACATATTGATGATCTTCTGGATTTCCACAGGATCTATTGTGATTTCACTCTTTTCATCCCTGACTGAATTTGAGTCATTTATCTCCTCTTTTTATTTGATAAGGTTGGCTAGAGGTTTATCAGTTTTATTTAATTTTTCAAAGAACCAAGTCTTTTTTTATTTTAAAAATCAAAACAGAAAAAGGATAGAAATGATACAGAATTTTTAAAAAAAGTAGGAAATTAACACTAGTTAATATATTGCATATTGTTATCTTAAAAGTAGTCGTTCAGGTCACAAGATGTAGGCATGAAAAATAATCCAACAATCAAACAATAATAGCACAAACTGTTCTTTTTGATGAACTAACAGAGATTAGTAGTATAGTTATCTATGTTGCATACACATACATACATACAATTAATCTTTTCCTTCTTCTCTTCTTTCCCCTATCCCAGTTGTTCTTTCCTTTTGAGCACTTTCTTTCCCTTTCATTATTGCAATATCTATTGTACATTTTGGATCTTATTACTCTTTCAGTTTTTTATTTTTATTATTTTTTTACACTAGTGAAACAATATGCTATTTATAAATATGAGTTTATTTCACTAATTAGTATGGTCTCAAGTTGCCTCCATTTACCTATAAAAGCCTCAAGACGTCCTTTTTTATAGCTGAGCAATATTCCATTGTATAAAAATACCACATTTGGCTGGGGGTTTAGCTCAGCAGCCTAAGTGCCTGCCTGGCAAGTGTGAGATCATGAGTTCAATCTCTGGTGCCACAATAAATAAATAAATAAATAAATAAATTTTAAAAAATAAAAACACCATATTTTTTTTAATCCATTCTGCAGTTGATGGGTATTTGGGTTGTTTCCAAGATTTAGCTATTACAAAATGTGCTGCTATAAACATGGGTGCACATATATTGCTGTGGCATGACTTTTTCAATTTTTCTGGGAAAATATCCAGAAGGGGAATAGCTGGATTGAATGAGACTTCCAATCCTAAGAACCAGGTCTTTGATTCATTGATTCTTTGTTTTATTTTTTAGTGTCAATTGCATTAATTTCTGCTCTGATCTTTATAATTTTCTCTCTTATATGAGCTTTAGGTTTGATTTGTTTTTCCTTTTCTAGGAGTTTGAGGTTCAACATTATGTTGTTTATTTGAACTCCTTCTGTTTTTCTGATGTGAGAATTTACCTCTATGTGTTTCCCTCATATGACAGTTTTCACTGTGTCCCATAAGTTCTGATATATTGTATTGGCATTTTCCTTTAATTGTAGATACTGTTTAATTTCTCCTTTAATTTTCTCTGTGACCCATTGGCTGTTCAGGAGGGTGTTGTTTAATTTCCGTGTTGTTCAGGAGGATGCTAATTTCCATGTTTTTGTAGTTTCCTTTGCTGTTGATTTCCAATTTCATTGCACTGTTGTTGGATAATATGTATAGGATAATTTCAATTCCTTCACTTAAGCATGTTCTATGGGCTAGTGTGTGGTCTATTTTCCAGAATGTCCCATGTGCAGCTGAGAAGAATGTATGTTCTGATGTTGTGTTGGAACACCCTGTAGACATTTACTAAGTCCGTTTGTTCACAGGTTTGTTTTACTTTTGATATTTCTTTATTGATCTTTTTTGGCCTAGTAAATCTATCTAATTGTGAGAGTGGGGTATTAAGGTTCCCCATTATAATTGTGTTAGTGCTTATTGATTTTTCATGTCCATTAATATTTGTTTTATGTAATTGGGTACCCCAGAGGTTGGTGCATATATATTTATGATTGTTATTTCTTCTTGGAGTTTTCCCTTAACAAGCATGTAGCGCCCCCTTTGTCTCTTTTGATTGGCCCTGGTTTGAAGTTTGTGTTGTCTGTGAATAGAATAGCTAACCCTGTTTTTTTCTGGGATCCTGTCACATGGATTATTGTTTTCCATTCTTTGTCTTTCAATCTATGAATTTCTTTTTGAGTTAAATGTATTTCTGTAATGCAGAATATTGTTGGATCTTGCTTCTTAATCCATTCTGCCAGTCTGTTTCTTTTGACTGGTGAGTTGAGTCCATTTATCTTGATGGTTACAACTGATATGTATTTTCTTATTTTTTTCATGTTATTTTCCTATTATTGGTTCCCTGTCTTTCCCCTCTATTTAATTGTTGGCCCTTCTTGGTGGCTCCTTCTATTGCTGTTGTGGTTGTCATCTTCATTTTCTCTTTCTAATATATGCTTCAGAGCATTCTGAAGAACTGGTTTGGTATCATGAATTTCCTCAAGTGTTCTTTGTCATGGAAGTATCTTATATCTCCATCAATTTTTAAAGATAGTTTTGCGGGGTATGCCAATCTGGGTTGGAGGTTGTTTTCTTTTAGGGCTTGAATGATCTCACTCCAGGCTTTTCTTGATTTGAAGGTTTCCTTGATTTTAAGAGTTTTGCCATTATTTCTGTGAAGAGTTGTTTTGTAAATTGTATTTGCACTGTTTCTAGCTTTCTCATTGACCCCAATCAATTCTGTTATTTTTCTTTGCTTCATCTTATAGCTGTTAGATTGACTTTTCACGATCTTTTGCTACTTTTATGATGTCTTTCTTTTCATGATTGTTAGCTGCAATTGTATCTTCAAGATCTGATATTGTATTCTCTCCTTTGTTCAACATGTTGCTTATACTTTCAGTGGAGGTTCTAATCTCTGGGGTTTCTATTTAGATCTGTTTTATGGATTCCATATCTTTCCTATGTTAGACATTTGTGATTTCCATCATTTCCTAAGCTCATTTATTCTTTTATCTGTGTCTAATATCTTTGATTTTAAGCATTATTTCTTTTTGTGCCTAAGAGATTAATTTCTCCATAACCTTTTCCACTCAAGTTTTCATTATTGTTGCTATCGTTTGAGAAAGTTCCAGTATTTGACTTCCAATTTTGTCTATCTCATTGTGTTCCAGGCATCTCTTGAGTGGGCTAGGGGTTTGGAGTTGCAGCTTGCTTCTGTGTCTTTTCATTTTCTAGTTTCTCTTTTTTATTTTATTTTGTTTTCTATGTTGATGCTTGCCAATTTTTTATGGTAGATAGCTTTTTCACTAGTATTGAGGCTTCCCTAGGAGATGTCTGTTCTTCAAGGATGTCTTCTAGATGTAGGTTGTTCTTTACAGCTAACCCAAGAACCTACCATTTCAATTTGTAAAGGATGCAAAATTAGTATTTGGCTCAGTACCCACTCTTTTTGTAATGGACTGTGGCAATGATTATGACCCCATACAATCACAGTGTTATCATGTGAGGGAGAAAAACTGATTATTAAATGTATGACATCTTGGCTAAAGTAGTACATTTAGTAATAACAATAGTTTCAAGTACAGCTTAGCTACTGACAAACTATGGTAACTATTAACCTGCTACCTTTAAACACAGGAGAAAATTCTAAAGTTATATAGCAGAATTAAACATCTACCATGCACTTTTATGCAGTGATTTTTCCCTAAGTGGAGTGACGTTTATCTGTTGTGTTTGGGGGGGGGGGCAGGGGCAGTTATGATGAGTGGTGGGAAAGATAAAGAGATTAATAAGGTCAAATACAGTAGTAGCAGTGCTGGAGGTCAAAGAGTCATCACCCAAGTTTTGGGAAACTGGAGGACACAAGTAGGAAAGAATGAAAGAGAAAGTGAAGGAGTAATCAAAAAAGGAAGAGACAATGTTTGCACACTTGAAAGGATAAATTTAAGAGGTAGTTGAGGAAAGAAAAAAGATCAATAGAAGGAAACAAAAAAGAAAGTTAAGAAACCTAAACAATGAGAAAAAGAAGGAAGAAAGAGAAGAGAGAAAAAGAAAAGGAAAAAGGAGACAAAAGAAAAAGCAAAAAAAAAAAACCAACAAAAAACAAAAACAATAACAACAACAACAAAAAAAACCCTAAAGCCAAAAGTAACTACAAAATAGAAAACAAAACAAGATGAAATCCAACCAGACAGGAAAAAGATAGCCAGTCAGACAAACAAGTGAGAATAAAAGTGTTAAAATACCTCCAGTGTTCATAGTTCTGTGCTATTGTCCAAGTCAGATTCCAGAAGTATGCTGTGTACTCCAGCTAAAGTTGCCATGGGAATTGTGCTGGGTATGGAGCTGATCTTGGCCTCTGGATGGGGGACTGGGACTAGTCTTCTGTTGGTGGTGATCTCCAAGCTCAGCTGTTAGCTCCTTGCTTCTACTTCAGACACTTCCATGTTGCTCCTTTAGGTGGTCGATCTGCCTGCCAAAGGCATGTGCACCTGTGTGTCTCCAGGGGCTGGCCACCTGTCCTCCCCAACTCTATTCTTGTCCTCACCTCTGCCTCATGTCACCTTGACAATTTGGATTTCCAAGCATTTGCAATCATTCTTTGATAGAAAAATCTAGAACTATGTTTCCAGAAATAGTGTGACTCACTGCTCTTTTTTTCTTTTTAATTTGCTCTCTTCATTCTCTGTATCTTAGTGTCCTGTTTACTCAAAACAGTTTTCTCTTTACCAAATTAAATGTGATGGTTTCTTTTAACCATTTTGAAAAGCCCTTTCTATCTTTATCATCAAAAGTATTTCTAGTTCTCAACCTTTGGCTGGCTAGTTGGATCCTTGATTGGTTCCTCCCAGTCCCAGCATGGCTGATTCTTGGGAGTTGCTGACTTTTTTTTCCTATGCTTCCCTCTTAAGACTGCTTTCACTATAGCTTGTAAGTTTTACTGTGATCTTCTGGCATTATCATGTGATTTTAGGAATTAATTTTTTCCTTGATATAAATTATTTATTGATTATTCAAGACTTTCTTTTACTGCCCAGGTGTTTGCAAAATTTCTTTGGTATCTTTTGTGATTGGCTTGTAGTTTTTTGCTCTGTGGCCTGATAGTATGCATGGTAATTTTGATTCTTTTGCAGTTACTTAAGCAAGCTTTTGGGCTAGTCTGTGGCCTATTTTGGAAAAGTTCCATGTCTTGCCAAGAAGAATGTATTCTGTTGTGATAGAGTATAACATGTTGTATATGTCTATTAAGTTTATTTGTTTGAAGGTGTGTTTTCACTTTCCTATTTATGTTTTGGTGTTTTGCTGGGTCATCTGTGTTTTTATGACAGTGTGGTAGTGAGATACCCACTACGTTTGTGTTGATATTTATTTGATCTTTTATGTTCAGTAGTGTTTATTTTATAAAGTTGGGCACATAGCATTTGGCACATGTATATTTAAAATTGTTATCTCTTGTGTTGAATTGTTCCCCTGACCAATATGTAGTGTCTCTTTTTTCCTCTTCTGATTAGGTTTCACTCGAAGCTTACTTTTTTATAAATAAGATAGCTATTGTGTTTTGCTTTCAAGATCCTGATGCATGGAATATTGTTTTTTGTCCTTTACCTTTTTTTTTTTTTTGGTGGGGGGTTATTATATATATATGTCTACTGTATACAGCTTACTGTTTAACTTTGTTTATTGATCCAGTCGACTAAACTGTCTTTTGTTAAGTGAGTTCAGGCCATTTAAATTGACAGTTATTACTGAAAGGTATTGACTTATCTCTGTCATTGCATTATTTTTTTCTTGATTCATTTATTTTTCCTGTTGTTTTTAGCTGCTCATTCTATTGATGTGTTATTCTATTAGTCTTTTGGCATTATTTGCTTCACTGTTTCTCTATTTATGATATCCTTGAGAAGTTGTTTGGAATGCTGGTTTTGTATTCATGAGTTTTTTAAGGTATTCTTTATCACGGAAGGTTCTTATCTCTCCATCACTTTTGAAAGATAGTTTTGAAGGGTATATGAGTCTCAATTGAATGTTTTCTTTTTTTAGGGCTTGAAACACTGCATTCCAGGTTCTCCTGTCCTTTTAGGCTTGTGTTGAGAAGTCTGCTGCAATCCTTATTGGTTTACTTTATAAGTGATTTATAGCTTTTCCATGACAGCTTTTAAGATTCTGTCTTTGTTGGACTTCTGGGACTTTTAGTATGATGTGTCATGGATAAATTCTCAGGTCATGGTTATATGGGGTGCTATATGCATCTCTTATCTGTCTATTGGATTGTTTCTTTATACTTAGAACTTTTTCTTCCATGGTATCTGTAAACATACTTTTTGTTGCATGCTTCCTGTCTTCTGACTTTTCTCTAATTCCAGTTAGTCTTAGGTTAGTCATCTTTTTGTGACTCCTAGTAATTATTGGATCAATTTTCCTTGCCTTTTTGTTGTTGTTGTTGTTTTTAAGTTGTATCTATGTATATGGTCTCATTCTTCAGATCTGTCTTTTAAGCTGATATTTTCTCGCATTGTCACTTCAGCTTATTTACTCAAGAGAATTCTTTATCTCAGGTACTTTTGTTTGGCACCTTTTCATGGACTGTATTTCTTTGGTACATGTCATTTATGTTTTGAACGGTTTGGGGTAGCCTCTTCTAATTTTTTAATTCTTCTGAAGCTAATTGGTCAACTTGTGTAATCCCATTTTTTAAATCATGTTTGAGTTCACCAAATGTCTTTGCATTTGGTTTGATCATTCAGCCATTTGGTGTTTAATTTTATCTCCATCTTCTCCATCTATCTCCGTCTTCTTCCATCTTCTTTGGGGAAGTTTGGAGTTTTTGGAGTCATTTAGTGCCTTGTTTTCTCATGTGTCTGCTAGTGTTTGTGTGTGCATGTGTGCTGAGGGTTGAGGTCAAATAGAGTGAAAAAACTTTGTTGTCAGGATTAAGATCAGTTTAGATTCTGTTTTCCAATGACATGATCTTGCTTTTATTTGTTAAGAGATACTTTTTACTACTTTGAGCTAGTCAGTTTAAGGGATTGGACCCTGTCACTGTGTTGTAAGAAGAGAATTCTTTTGGTTGTAACAATGTCACAAGATCAAGCAAACATCAGTCATAAACATTAAACCTTGTTTCACCCTTTTAACAGTGCTCCTTACATATTGTACTATACTGCTGTTAGCAATTAATCTGTGATGGCGAGTGAAAGAAAGGGAAAGTAGAAAAGGAAAGAGGTAAGTAAGAAGGAAAAAAAGAAATGTCAGTAGTTGAAAAATGCCCTGGGTGGGTTAGACCCTGGTACTTTATAGCTGGAGAAAATGGCTAATGTTGAAAGAATATTTGTAGTGTTGGAGGAAGGATGCAGAAGAAGGAAGTGTAATTACAGATTGTGGGAACTGAAATTGTGAGATCCTGATAATATGTTTGTAATTAGTTTTGTTTGGATACTCTATGCAGAATTTTTGTCATGGTTACCCTGCCAGGCTCATGAACAGTACTACTCAAGTTAAAACCCTGATTAATTCTTGTTCTCTTTCTCATGTGTGCATGCTCCCCTATATTTTTGTGTTATGAAAGGTAACCTGGAAGAACGACAGTATAAAGAGAGAAGAAAAATAGAAAAATGTTTTTAAAAAAAGAAAGAAGAAATACCAAAAGAAAGCAGAATAAGCAAAAAACAAAATAAATAATAAAGAAATAAAAATAAAATACCCTAAACAAATGAGCAAACAAACAAACAAAAACCACAGTTTTTTTTTACACAGTTATAGCAGTTTTTTTTTTACACAGTTATAGCAGAAAACCAAAGTATCCAGCCAGTTTCCTTTATGTTGCAGTCAGAATCTGGTTGAAGCAGTGAACCTTGTTGCCCTTTACAGTTTGTTTAAATCCCTGTATGGGATTGGGGAGGCCTATTGACCCAGATGGGTCTCTGGCCCCACTTCCTGGCTGTAACCCTTGCTTTGGGCATGCTACCTGCAGGTGTTTGTCTCTGTCCCAAGATTTACTTTGAGTAATTTAGGAAGAAAAACATGTAATGCAGTTTGTTTAATACCTGGTTCTTTATCAGTTTCCACCAGGGACTGCCTATTCTTGCTTCCTACACTTCAGGGCAAATCCTGTGGTCATTTCTGTGTTTTCCCTTCACAGCCCTTTTGCCCAGGTCATCACCAGGGGCTGTCTCTCTGTTATAACCCTCCCTACTCATGGTCCTTCCTCAGTCACTGTCCTAAGAACTCTGCAGTCCAACTTGCAGAACTTGGCAGAGATCCCAGGCTCAGCAGAGGTCTTTTTATCCCAGTGTGGGACTCTGGGTGGTGGGCAGTGAACAGGGTTGTGTACTACTTAGGTCTCCTTGGTGTTTCCTGAAACAATAGAGCACCTGCTCTGGTTTAGCTCTGCTGAATCTCACTTCTTCCCCTGTGTCTCCAGGGATGCAGTCTGCAGCTCCACACCAGGAGGTTTGGTGGCTCACAGGACTCTAGCATAGTGCTCCAGGTGCTCAGTAGCCCTCCACTGGGGATGGTAGGCACTGGGCCAAGTGTCCCACTGTGTCAGATCTCCCCTGTTTTTAAGAGAACAGAGGGTGTACACTTACTCTTGTCTGGCTCTGTTGTACTCCATTTCTCCCCACCATCTCCCAGGATGCAGTCCCTGCCTGTGAGCTCTGTGTTGCCTATAGCTCATAATGTTCAGCCGCACTCTGCTTAGGGGGAAGCTTTGCTTGCTGACACTGGCTTCATTTATTTATTTATTTTTTTATTTTCTGTGACTGGGTTATTCTAAACGACCTGTCTTCAATTCATAGATTCGTCTGCTTCACCTGCTATATGAGGCTGGGTGCAACAGCACAAGGAACCCAGGACTGGCAGAGTGCAGCTGTTGTTTGTGCTGTGGGGGTGGGGAGGAGTAAAATGATGGCTGTACTTCCCAGAAAGAGAAGATGCTTCGTTGGCTCAGATTGTGAAGGGCTCCATCCACAGAGGCAGGGCTCCATAGCTGTTTGACCCAGGGGGTAGGGTGGCATAGCTCAGACAAGGTTTTTTCTCTGAGGAGAAGGGAACCACCATATCAGTTCAAGGGCCTGGAGGCACAAGTGCTCTGCTGGCCTGGGGCTGTGGGTCCTTGATAGACTGGGTGTTGGATGTGCTCAGGTACCAGACATATACTACTGGGCTTAGGTTCTGAGTAGCTGGAAGGTAGGACATAGCAACGACTAGGATAGGGGTTATGCAGCTTGTTTCTAGGGTTAGGGATCTGTAATAGCTTGGCTAGGCAATGGTGTATTGCCATGCGTGCAGCTGTTGCAGTGGAATGGGCCGATAATTCAGGTTCTTGTGTATGACAAGGAAGGAATTGTCAAGTATGCACCCAGCACTAAGTAGCAAACAGCTACATTTATTGAAAATCATGGGAAGTTGTGCTCAGGGTAAGTCTGTGCTACCATAAGATAAGGCACAGACAGAAAAAGGTGCTTGGGTGACAGAAAAGCACTACACACAGGTCAGTAGCAACAAGAAATAAAAAGCAATAGCAACAAAAAAGTTCGGCTTTTGAAATATAAAAGATATGTGCCTTAGCTTAGTTGAAGATCAGCCTGAATGGCATGATTGACAGGAATGATTGACAGGCTACTGAGTCGTCTTAGGGGCTGTAAATATGCATGCTTGTCCAAGAATTCAGTCTGATTTTAATTATATTTATGACACACAGTGTACATTTATAAACCTGTATCGAGATGGGAGTACTGTAAAGGTGAACAAATGGTCAGGTTAGGAGATCCAACACACACGTGGTCTTGCCTAGAACAGCTGGATTTTTTAATTTTATTTTCGACCCCTCCTAGGACAATGGAAGCAGGAATAACCATAGGGTTCTGTTTAGAATTAAATGGAGGGAGGGGAGTCACTCCCTGAGCTCCATTGTTTCTAGCTGTATTACAGGCATGGTACCATGATAGCAGAATCTCAGAAATGTGGTGGCTATAGGCCAGAACCTTGGTATTTATTGATCATATTTGCATGGCTAAGAGTGGCAGCTGGATGTGCTAGACAAGTGGCTAGGCAGACAAAATTGTAACAGGGAACAAAGCATTAGATTCTGGTTAACAAGTAATGTGTTTTGTGGCCAATTCTGGGAAGAATTTTCTCTGGAGCCATATGGGCCTCAGAGGAGATGTTATCTCATATTTTAGTCCTATGTTATCACAGCTCATGTGTCTGAGCTAAACCATGGCCACTGGTGATGAACAATGCCAGTCCTGACATCACCCGTCTGCTTTCATGAAGATACATACGCAGCCTTGGCCAGACTAATTAAACTGAAAGCCAATTTAGGAAAGTCACCTCTATAGAGCTTGCATTGCTTGCAAGTAAGCACAGTCACTCTTGGTTCTGGAGGAGGGTCATGGGGTGTTCCTCCATACCTTAGGAGTAAAAATTCTTTTCCATTTTAGAGTGAACCCATAGCTTGGATAAAGAGGGCTATCTATCTATGCTCTTCTTTGTTCTGGGACGAGTTTATAAATGTTGAGACATTGTTTAAGTTAGCCTCAGGAAGGCTGCATTTCCATAGAAAGCAAAACCATAAATGTTTCTGGTGGTTTTATATTTCACTGTTTTGTTTAATTTCAGGGAGAGTTGTTTATTTTCTGTTTGTGACCCCAGCTCCTACAGCAATTGTATTTTATTCCATACTAGTCTCAAGTTAGATCTTGCAGCACATTTCTGAATTTTGGACCTATTGAATTGAATTGATTCATACTATTAAAATACTCTTTTCACATTAGTTTCTTCTATTATTGCAGTGCTGTGGACCTAAAAAATTTGTGAACAAAGAAATCATACTATTTAAAGGCCATCTCAGAAAACCTTCAGTATTTATGATGTTATAAAAATGGACATCAATTCACAGCTGGGCTGTATCCAAGTTCTACTATCCAGATGGCTGTATATACTGCCTTTCAAATCCTCAGGGGAGAAGATGTATAATTTTTTTCCTCTTTCCCCTTTAATAATTTGTTTCAATGACTAATACTTATCATGATCAGGAAATTTTTCCTGATGTCTCATTTAAATCTCTTCACCTGCACATTAACTATATTTCCTTACATTTTGACATCATTTGAGGGGAAACAAGAAGATAATACTTTACCCATTGTATAAACCCGTAATAAAGTCAAATTTCTCAGAGAAAAACAAACATCCATCCATTCTGCATGAGACAGACATTATTTTGTTTCAGGACCAAGAGAATATTTTGTAAGTAATACTAGCACAAGCTTGTAGAAATTTCAAATGACAGCATATGTAAAATAAAAAGTAAATATACAGTACTTCCATTTCCCTATCCCGACCATACTGCTCTTTTATAAGAGCAGTATTACATTACATTAATGTCTTACCTTCTAAGAATTTTATTACATTAATGTCTTACCTTCTAAGAATTTTCTATGTAATTGGATAAGAAAGTAAATAAATAAACAAACAATGAGAAAATAGAATCAAAGTACCTACTAATAGTAGTATGGTTTAAGTTAACCTCAGGTACACAAAATCCTTACTCTAGTTAGGATTTTGTATACCCAGCATAAACTACCATGAAGGAAACTTAATTTTACAGTTATGCTTTGTTTTAAACATTGTATATATTTAAAAATTATTTTAAGTTGTGTTAAATCAAATTTAAAGTGCAAGGAGATATTGGTACAAGGTCAGAGAACTGTCAAACAGTATGAAGTAAACTCTATTCACTTACCTACCAGCTTCCTGCCCTGAATATATAGCCAATAGAAACGAGTACTTATGTTCACCAAATGTATGTGTTAGAATGTTTATAGCATTATTATATATACTGATCCCAAAATGTAAAACTTAAATGTGGTTTAATAGTAGAATGGATAGTAGAATGTATGACTAGTATAGTCATACACAGTAATAGAACATAGTAGCAGAGAAAATATTAATATTTTTAGATAGCGTTAAACAATTGTATATGCAGGATTGCATTTAAAGGAAGTTCAGAAACAGGCAGAAAATAATCTGTTGTGATAGACACTGAAGTAATACTTTACCTTTTGGGGACGTTTCCTGGATAGGAGTCTTCTAGAGTGCTGAATATGTTCTAGTCCTTGATCAGTGTAGTGATTACGTGGATAGATACATATATAAAATTATTTGAACTGTGTTTTTCTTGAGTCTGGAACTGCTCATGATCTGGGCAGGTAGCTTCTTCTTTGGTGCATGACTTTTTCATGTGTTTCAGACAAAGGGTTTTAGAGGGTTGGGGATAAATTATTATTTTTTTTTCATTCCATTAATCAGTATGCTTTCATTTTTCTTTTACTTCCAGGAATTTTTTCTTCATTAAATTAAAAAGAAGTACATGGTAATTTCACTATATAAAAAAGCCAGAGTTCAACAGCTAGTATAATTACTTAAGTGTTCTTGTCTAATACTCCTTTGTTTCCTGATATACGTGTAAAAGTATATTTAGGTCTTCCGGCTGGAAATTTTGTTCATGTTGCAGTATAATATGTAGGAATTCTTTTCATTTAGGCATGGAGTTTCTTTTTTGGAGGTGTTGACATTGTTCTGAAATTACATAGTACTGATGGCTGTAAAAACTATGTTAATATATCATAACCCACTGAATTGTAAATTTTAAGGGTGAATTTTATGGCATAGGAGTTACATTTAATAAAACTTTTATTTAAAGAAGCACTCAGAAAATATCATTGTGAAAATAAAATAGTTGGCCAGTGTTTAAGGTAAATGAGAGAGAATGCACATTATAAGAATTTGGCAAAGAGATCTGCCTCCGCCTGCCAGTCCCCACCACAGGAAGGAGCTTTCTATGGGCAGGCAGAGTGAACAGAGAGAGCCAAACATCTGCCTCTGCCTGTGAGAAGGAGCTTTCTGTGGACAGGTAGCATGGGCAGAGAGAACCAGAACATCAGCCTCCACCTGCTGGTCACCTCTGCTGGAAGGAGCTTTCTGTGAGCAGGCAGCGTGAGCAGAGAGAGCCACAAAAAAGGAGCTTTCTGTGGACAGGCGGCATGGGCAGAGAGAAACTGCAGATCCATCACTGCCCACTGGCCACCTACAATAGAAAGCTTTCTGGCAGCCAGTGGGAGCAGGGACACACAGACAGGTAAGCCCCATGCACCCGCGGGCCGCCATTAGAGGCCCTTGCTTCCTTTGGGCAGCCAGCACCCACCGGGAGAATCAGACAAACACACCCCACTGTGTGCCTGCCACCATCACAAGAGTCCCAGTGTAGGCACACAGGCTGAGAGAAGCAGCCCCTCCACCACATACCCCTGGCCATTGGGAAAGCCGCAGTGTAGCTGCACAGGGCTGGAGAAGCACACCCCACACCCTTCTACCTCCCTGTAAACCTGAGGTCAGAGGAACCCAGGTGCCTTTCCCATTCCCCTGCACCTCGGAGGGGCAACCACTGTGGGAAAGGCCTGGGACCCTACAACTAGCTTGTTGGGAGGAACCCAGGAGAATGACCAGAGGAAGGAGCAAAAGGGAATCTCAGACCTCTAGCCCACAGAGAACAAGTCTGGGAGATACAGTCATGGAAGAAAATGGAAGTCATACACCTGAAATCTCCAAGAGGATAACAACAGAAATAAAGAAACAACTTCATGAGACTGTAAAAGTAATCAGATCAGAAATAATATCTTAGGTGAAAGAAGAAATGAAAAACGTAATGGAAGAATTCCTAAACATATCTAAAGAAGACTTAGATGAAAAAAGAAGAGCATAAAAAAATGATGGAGCTTCTGGAAAGATGGTGGAACAGTAAGCAGCAGAGTAAAGAGTCTCTCTGAGAGAAACAGTTCAGATGCTGGAATACAACATGAAGAGGACAAGAAGGAAGTAAGTGGGTCCCCTGGAACCAGGAAGAATCTAAAATATGAATTGAGCCTACAGAGAGAAGAATTTAAATGGAGAAGAATTTAAATGAAGAAGAAGGTGGTGGCTGGCAGCACCTTAGCCTGGAGCTGCATTCACCCTGCAAGAAGAGCTCTTGAGCCTTGGTTGACCCCAGAGGTCTCAGCAGAGAGGCGCAGTGGGGGAAGAGTGGTGAATGCAAAGATCTGTGCTGGCCGGTGGTGAGTGCAGGTGACTCGATCCCCCCATGGGACAGAGCAATTGGCCTGGAGCCATTTTGGAGTTGGGCAGGATAAGCCTGGGACCAGGACTGCTGCCGGCTTCATCCAGCAGCTCCAGGTGGTGGGTGGACCCACAAAAGTTGTTTGGACCAATTTCCGCTCCTGTGTGTGTTTCAGACAACACTGAATAGGTTCCTAACCATCTTAGATCCGCAGGCCCTGGCCAGTTCCATTCCTGTGCAAATGTCAGGGACCCTGGTGGGCCAGTACCTAGATCAGTACAGAGGCACAGGAGCCCACTGTCGGATGCCTGTAGCCAGCACTGGCCAGAAAAGCCAAACAGTCTCGCTTTGGAGAACTTGTGGCCAGTGCCGGAGGTGCCTGGGACCACACTACCAACGTGTGTGGAAGAAATCAGGAATATGCCAAGATGAAGAGGGAGAAGGCAATCTCTGGTGTCCAACCCAAGCAGCACAAGTCCAGGAGAGGTACTTACAGAGGAAATCAGGAGTCACACACCTGAAAGGTCTGAAGTGATGTCAATTGAAGTGAAGAAACAACTTCATGAAGGTATAAGAGAAATTAGAACAGAAATTCTATCGCAGGTAAAAGAAGAGATGAAAAACATAATAAAAGAACTACTAAGCATCTCTAAAGAAGACACAAATAGAAAAATAGAGGAGCATAGGAAAATGAGGGAAACCATGAATGAACAATATAAGAGAGATTTAGAATGCATGAAAAAGATTAAAAGGGATATCCAGGAAATTAAAAACTCCATTGAAAGCTGGCAAAACCACTTGAAAGAAACTGAAGATAGACCTTCAAACCTTGAAGACAGGTTTGCAGCTTGTTATTGCGAAAGGAAAGATCTCTTAAAAATAACAAGAACTCAGGAAGTAACAATTCAATGGGTGCAAGACAATTCAAAGAAACATAACTTAAGAATAAAAAATGTGAGTGAAAAAACAGGAGTCAAGACAAATGACATCAGGACCCTATTTACAGAAATAATTTCTGAGAACTTCCCTATCATGGAAAAAGAAAGTGATATTCAAATAAGTGAGGCATACAGAAATCCAGCTAGCCATAACCAAAACAAATCTACACCCAGACATATAATAATCAAGATCCCAGAAATTCAACACAAGAACAGATTACTAAAAGCTTTTAGAGAAAAGAAACAGATCACCTATAAAGGAAAACTCATCAGAATCATGACAGACTTGTCAACACAAACCATCAAGTCAAGAAGAGACTGGAGTGAAGTATTGCAAGTCCTGAAAGAAAACAACTTCTTACCCAGACTGCTGTACCCTGCAAAACTTTCTTTCAAAATAAATGGAGAAACAAGATACTTCCATGACAAAGAACAACTCAAGAAATTCATGACCCCCAAACCAACCCTACAAAGGATACTAAAGGACATTCTAGAGAAAGATAAAAAGGACCATGGTCTCAGGAACAATGGCAGAGTGTGACCATCAAGTGGGGTCAGTCGACTGAATGGAGATGAAAAATAGGGAGCCAATGGCAGAAAAATAGCATGGCAGAGACAATGTAGTGCAAGAGGGCCATAATTATTAATGTAGATGGCCTAAATGCACCAATAGAAAGAAACACAGGCAGAGTGGATCAGGACACAAGATCCATCAATATGCTCTATACAAGAAACACATTTAACTAGAAAGAAAATTCATAGACTGAAATTCAAAAGAGAAAGAACAATGCCCTATGTGACACGGAGCCCCCCCCCAAAAAAAAGTAGGGGTAGCTTACCCATCAACTGTAGAATGGATAAGAAAGACATGGCATTTCACGTGGTGGAAACCTACTTAGCTGTAAAGGAAGATAACCTCAAGGCTCTTGTAGGTGGATAGAGGCAACTTGAGATCATGCTCATGGATGAAATGGTTCAGAGTCACATGGGTGAATTTTGTGTT
>RJWT010007866.1:0-27015 GCA_004365215.1 Cuniculus paca
TGGGCTAAGGGTTCTGCACTGGAGCCAGGAAGTGATGCTCAAAATAAGGACCAGGACTGCCCTGAAAAGTACCACAGCCATCCTCAGCGACAGTGAGGTCCGGAGCTCCTCTGATGATGAGAACAGTCAAGTACACACCAGGAAGCCAGCGTGACAAGCTTCTCCTGGAGATTAAATAGCACACATCTTCCCCTCTGGAGACAGGAAGTGATGCTCAAGAAGCAGAGCTCCCCCAAAGTGAACCGCAGCCATTCTCAGTGACAAGGTCTTGAACTCTTCTGACGATAATGGCCGAATTCATATCGGGGAAGCCAGCATGACAAGCTCCTCCAGGAGAACCAACGGCTCCAAACAACGACACTTAGGAGAACCCACAATGCCTCACTCTTCCTCTCCATGTCTCTTTTTACGCTGGCAACTTTCCTCAGGTGGGCCATCTGCACTCAGCACCACACTGATTTAATTCAGCTGGTGTTAAGTTGACCACCAGTTTTTAATCCATAACAACTTTCTTTGACAGAGTAGAAACTAAGGTGAAGGTAGCTAAGGCACTTGTGCCAGTAGGATTTTCTACCTTTACCTTTAAAAGAAGCCCTTTAAATTGAATGAAACAATTAAGACTTTCTTTCTGACATTCTACCTTTTGATAGTTTATTTTAAGCTCCTTCTGTAACAATGGTTATATATACTAAACTGTAATTATCTTTGATTATGAGTTAATAGAAGTTCAAAACAAATAGGCGATTTCATTCAGCTTGCCCTGTGAACCTAGTCACTATTAATTGTTTTTTAAAATTGAAAACAATCTCACCATTTAAAAAGAGCCTGCTCCCCTATCCTCGTTATATTCACAACCACAATGTGTGTTCTTGTGGTTGTGGATATAATAGTAGTACCTTTTGGAAAGAAACAGAATCATGGTATATGTCAAGGAATGATTTCTAAAGCTACTCCTGTATAAGAAAGTGTATTTCCCTATGTCATCATCGTCTAAAATGTTTTTATTTGGGGCTAGGGATTTAGCTAGCCTAGTGGTACGGTGTTTGCCTAGCATACAAGAGGCCCTGGGTTCAATCTCCAGCACTGCAAAATAGCTAAGTAAAAATAAAATGTTTCAAATTGGAAGGAGGTTCCTTCCACAGGGAAGAAAACAGATAAGGATTCAGAGCCCCTAACTATGAGATAAGAGTCTTAATTATTATATATGTAATAAAAATTCCAAAGCACTCACTATTACTATCTCAACATTTAAAAAATACTTGTATAAGTCTTAAAGAACATAAGGAAATATGGCAATGAAATGGAACAGGGTGTTCTAGATAGAATCCTAGAACTGTAACAATAAGGAAAACAAATGAAACACAAATGTAGAACTTAATTAACAATGTGCTGAGGCTGGTTTCTTATTTGTGATATTGTACCATGGTAATGTAAGATGCCAACAATAGGAGAAACTGGCAATTCTTGATACTATGTCTGCAAATTTTCTATAACTCCCAAACTATTCTAAAATAGTTATTAAAAATACTTGTGTGACATATTTACAAGCTCCATTACTCACTACTGACCCATAAAGGAGATAGAAATTTATGTCTGATTCCTAAACACCTCTGGATAAAGTACACAGTGTTCAGCTACTTCAGTTAGGTGTAACCCACATTTCCTGTGAAGAATGTCAACAGTGTTCCTCAAACCTCGGCTATAGATTATTTTTAAGTATTTTTTCTACTCGTTAAAAAGTCACTGAGAAGCTCTTCTTGGTGTTAGATCTACAGGGCACACTTTCCATGGCAAATACACTGAGAACACCTCTGAATGGATGGAAGGGTGGATGTGTGTGTTTTTTCCATCTCTCCATGCCTACCCTCGGGAGGCCAGGTTTGCAGGAAGGAAGGGTGGAATCTGCAAGACCTGGCCCTCAAAGTGCAGGAAGGGAGGAAGGTCTAGCTGGCTTCTTGGTTACTCAACTCCTTCATTTATGGGAATCAGAGCCAGTGGGGAGATGAATTCCAGCTCTGTGCTGCTGCTGAAAGAAGGGCAGGCTGACAACAAAGATGTTCTTGTTGCATATAAATAATCATATTCTTCCAGCACCCATGAGCTAGGATCTGGGCCGCAGGAGGAGATGAAGTGCACAGAATCACAGAACCATTTTACACTGGTATTTTCTCTTTCAGGTGGGACAGAGGGGAATATTAAACGCATCTTGTAAATTTTCTAAATGTTAACTTTGACATTTTACATTTAAATAGGCTAGAAGAGACTATCATGCTATGGTGAAGACACTGAATTTTCATAAGCATTTTATTATACTTGCTAAATGCAAAGAAGAAAACTTCACACATAAATATCTGAATAATTACTCAGTGGAGTCATTTTGTATTTTACAGATACAAGGCTAACCTGGTATTACGGGTGCATTTAAGGAATAATTTTAAAGTAACTCTTCGGATGGGTTAATTTTTCAAATAAGCCCAGGTGCTAAGCAACCCTGGGATTCAGAAAATACACTAATACCACAAAATACTGATCTAGTCAAGTAATTGCAAATGTAACTTATTACTACTCAATCGCATATTATGCTCTCATTATACTATTTGTGAGTGATTAACAAGCACCAAAGATAATTATAAAACATTAAAAAATATAAAAATCTGCACATTGAATAAAATTTTCCTGAAAATTAGTAAAGTTCATTATTTCAGTGTAGTATCTTGGTTCATAGAATGAATTGTGTCACTGGAGAATATTTAAGAAATGCTGCATGATACTATTACATAAAATCCAATGCCAGTTTGTTTTTACTCTTACTTGCTTATATTTTTCATTTACATATTCTGAACAAATTTTTATTGAATTTGTGAGAATCAATGTTGAACCATTTCTTCTGTTTCCTTTCCAGGAAAATTACCACTGTGTAAGATGGTGAAAAGTTATTTTAGTCCTATGATAAATGTATGAATGTATCTTATTATGTGTTCTGTTGATGGATGGCATTTTTAACATACTAGGAAACTAAGGTGCAAAGATATAAAATCAACATCAAAAATCAATTTTTTTATATACTATACCAATAATGAACTACTTGAGAAAGAATTGGGAAGACAGTTCAATTCACAATTTAATTCAAATAAATAACCTAGGGATCAACCTAAACAAGGAAGTGTAAGACTTCTACAATTTAAAAACACCAAAGAAAGAAATCAAAGACAACACTCAAAGGTGGAAAGACATTCCATGTTTATGGATCAGCAGAATTAATAGTATTAAAATATCTACATTATCAAAAGCAATCTATACATTCAGTGGTATCCTAATCAAAATTTGAATGACAGCATTAGAAAAAACAATCCTAAACTTCATAAAGAAACATGTAAGACCAAGAAAAGCCAAAGCAATCTCAAGTAAAAAGAGCAGGACTAGGGACAATACCCAACTTCAAATTATACTATGAAGCCATAATAACAAAAACAGCATGTTACTGGCACAAAAATAGACAAGAGACTAATGGAACAGAATAGAGGACACAGAAATAAACACATGCAACCATAGCCATCTGTTTTTTGACAAAAGAGCCAAAATTGTATGTTAGAGAAGAGACAGTCTCTTTAAAAATGGTGCCAGGAAAACTGAATAGTCATATGCACAAGACTGAAACTAGCATCCTATTCTTGATCCCATATAAAAACCAATTCAAAATACACTCAGGAGTAAGACCAGAAACTTTGAAATCATTAGAAGAAAATGTAAGGAAACACTTGAAGCATACATAGGCACAGGCAAAGATTTCCTGAATAGGATTCAAACAGCACAGGAAAGAGCAAAAATCAACAAATGGGATGGCATCAAATTAAAAAGTTTCCGTGCAGATAGGGAAACTGCTAAAAGAGGAAAGAGAGCCTCAAGAATGGAAGAAAATCATTCGCATGTATTCTTCTGAGAGGACTGGTATCTAGAATACATAGAGAACTGAAAAATGTTAACACCAAGAAAATCAAATAGACCAATCAATAAATGGGTAAGTATACTGAACAAATACTTCTCAAAAGAAGAACCAAGTATACAAAAACAATATCCAGTGGCTTTAGCCATTAGTGAAATAGTCTTTACTATTATGGCACTGGAGGGAGGGATTAACGATAATTACTAGATATGTGTACACTCAAAAATGAAAATTTTGCCAAACACACATGTGTAAACACCGCATCATCTCCCTAGTGTAAGAAACTGACTCAATAAGATACAAAATTCCTGATAAATATGGAGAAAAGGTTCTGAAGTCCAATGGCGCTTTTATTCTTTGATTTGATTGGTTTAAGTCCCTTTCCTACTATTTGATTGCAATATGTGAGAAGATTGGAACAGCTCTTTTGAAAAATGGGACATTACGGTAGCCATTGCTGGTTTCTTGTTGTCCGACTTGAAGGCCTGTAATGCTCTTTTGTTTTATCAGGTTTTATATTACTTTGTTTTGTTTGAGTTTATTGCCTGTAAATGTATGAACAACCATTTTGAAGAAAGCAAGAGACACTAGGGTAACCACTGTTAATCTCCTGTTGTTATGTTTTGAAAACCTGTATAGCTTGCAGTGTTCTGTTCTGAAATGCTATATTATGTTTGACTCTATTCTGTTTTGTTTTGTTTTGTTCTATTCTCTTTAAAATAATAAAAAAATGAAAATTTTGGCTGTTGAATAAAGTACTTGCTGAATCTTTATTTCACATACCTTCCACTTACAAACATACATGCTTTCTTGTGCATTTTCTCTGCCATTGGATTTTAGACAATTGCTTATGTGTTTTCTAATGATATAACCATACAGTGAGTTAATGCAGGTTATTTACTTGGGACTAAAAGTGTTTCAGATTGTGTACTTTTGCATCTACACAGTGAGGTATCTTGGGGAAGGGGACCCAAATTCAAACACAAAATTCATGTATTTCACATACGGCTTACAAACATAGCCTGAAGGTAATTTTACACAATATTTTTTAATAACTTTGTGCCTTAACCCTGCAGTGGTTGCAGATCAGTCATTTTCCCTTAACAGGATGTAAGAAAAGTCTGTATCTCTCAGATTGGCCACAGCTTCTAAAAGCTTGTTATAGTCAGGGGTCATGGGGAGAAAGATTACAATTAGGACACAGAATTTATAATATTATTTATGATGGTTACCCGGTGTTAGACACAAGCAAGTGCAGGAAATCTGTCCACAACACCAAAGTCTGTTCTAGGAAGGCCCAAATGCCAGCGGTGGAAGCTAGAAAGTCTGTGCCAGCAGGATGAAGGATCTGTGCTAGTAGGTTGAAGGTTCTACAGTGGAGCCAAGAAGCAACGCTCAAATAAGAACCAGGGCTCCCCGAAAAGTACCACAGCCATCCTCAGTAATGACGAAGTCCCGCACTCCTCCAACAATGAGAACAGTCAAGTACATGCCAGGAAGCCAGCATGACAACTTCTGGAGTTTGAACAGCAACCATCTTCCCCTCCGGAGCCAGGAAGTGATGCTCAACACAAAGACCAGAGCTCCCCAAAGTGAACCGCAGCCACTCTCACCAAGGTCCCGAGCTCCTCTGATGATAATAGCCAAAGCCATATTGGGGAGCCAGCATGACAAGCTCCTCCAGGAGAACCAATGGCTCCAAATGGCAGCACTTAGGAAAACCCACAACGCCTCCGCTCTTCCTCTCCGCGTCTCTCCTTATGCTGGCAACCTTCCTCAGGTGGGTTGTCTAAATGCAGCACCATGCCAATTTAATTCAGCTGGTGCCAAGTTGACCACCAGTTCTTAATCCATAACAAGGCTTAAACAAAATTTTATGTTATGGAATATTTTGCTTGAAATATCATGTCAGCACTCAAAATTCCAAGTTTTGGAGCATTCTGGATTTTGGATTTTTTTGGGCAGAAGATACTCACCTTGCAACACAAATGACTGGGCACTACACACTGTTTTACTATTTGAAGTATTGCTCCAGCTTTGCTTCTTAAAAGTCTCATGCAGTAAGTGGAAGTTATTTCACCTTGAATAGAAAGTATGATGACTTCCCTTAAGAGCCTTTACTAAAGCATGGGAATTAGAATTCAGGTCCTTACCATCCCAGGTGAATAGTCTCACCATGCTCAGGCAGTTGCATACAGAATGGCACAGGAGATAAAAGTACAGTAAACAGCTAGGGCTCAACAGCATCACAGGACCCTGGGAAAGGAGATTTTTCAAGGAGAAAGGAACACACAAAGGCCACTGGTTGGCTGCAGGGTTTGTCCCTGTTGGTCTTGTGTGGTGAGAATCCCAATCAGACTTTAGGGAACAACAGAGATGGCAGTGAGGCAGACAGATAACATGTTACCAATGCACGTGTGATTGAGAAGCAGGCTAGAAGGAGATACTTAGGAATTCAGTGAGGACAGTAGTCACAAGTGAACTGCACATACCCACTAGTACTGTCATTAATCCAGCCACCATCAGGTAAAGTCTGCATATTCCTCCAGTAAGGGTTATTTTGGAGTGTCATTTTTCATTTTTCAATGGGTTAACTTGATTCTTCAGCTGGATTTGATCACTACCTACACTTACCAGGTTCACCCTCATCAGCAGTTAGCTGTTGTTTCACTGGAGAATCTGAATCAAATATCTAAGCTTTTACATTTAAATAGGTTGTCTGTAAAATTTAATAGAAGAGGAACTGGGGATACAGCTCAGTGGTACAGTGTCTGCCTGGCAAGCACAATGTCCTGAGTTTGATTCCCGATACCAAAAACAAAACAAAACAAAAAAACAAAGCTTAATAGAAGAAAACTCCTTGAAGGTAGTATGGTAAGCACACCATGCTTTTCATTCACAGGATATTTTCCACAGATCACGATCACACAGTCATGGAACTACGACTGTTCTAGCACACTGCTTTTTAACATTGCCAATCATAACCAGCCACTATAACTTAGCAGTGAAAGCCAAGTCTCAAACTATTTAACACTAACCTATCAACCATGAAAATTCACCCTACATGTCAGTGACAGCCCCTGTAGCTACCACAGCCAGCTTCTTGTGGGCTTTTGCCTGCTAACCTCCAGCTCTGCTGGCTGCATCTCTCACAATGTCCCTTCTCCAGCTGCCAAGGGGCATGTTCCTAGGTGTCTCTCACATTTTTGGCCACCCTTTTTCAGGTCATTTGTTTATGGAGCTCACTTTCCTGATCCTAGACTCTTTATGTTCTCCTATGATATCCTTCACATACTCTACTCTTTTGAGTTGTTTGTTGAATGACCACATAAATGAATATGAGCCTCAATTATTCCTCCTAATAAGGACATCCAACATTCCTCAAAATTCATGTGTAAAACTGATTCATAGCCTCTCGTTTTCCTCCTCCATCTCCAAGTATGGCATTCCTGAGCTTGACAAGCTTCTAATGCACAGAAAATAGCTGAGACTTCTCAGCATGGCTCCTCACCTGATTGTGACAGCTCACCTTTCCAACTTCAACCTCTGCCACTGCCCAGCATGCCACTCTTTTCCATCCTCAACTTCACTTTTGTCCATGAGACTTATAACTTGGCCCAGCATGTTCATCTGGATGACAGATATCACCACTTCTTGATTGCTTCCTGTGGCACACATTCATTCACCTTCCTGACACCATTAATTGCTCCCTTCTTAGTTCCTAGAGTCTCAAAACATTTACTACCTGCAGCATTCAGGTGGCGCTTCTCATGCATGTGGGCCCAGATCAGAGCTTCTTGTAGATCTGAAGTTTCAGGAATGTGGGTCACATTCCTTGGGTCCTGGGAGTGTACCTTATCATTTATTCAATTACTGTTTTTCACTTATCTCTCTCACTAGACTGGGAGCCTCTCCAGGGCAGGCACCTGCTTCCTTTCTGTTTATTTCCAGAAGCAACCTCAACATTTGGTGCACAGCTGCCAGTAAGCAGGGTTGGTAAGAGTGTATCAAGTTCATATTAGTAAAATTTGTGGAAAGTAAAAGAGGACACAAATTCCTAGCTCTCCAAAAAGTAAAGCATTCACTAGTATGATTTTTCTCCCACTAAAACTCAGTTTACACAATGTAATCCCATTTTATTTTTAAATTTATTTTCAAATTTTAAGTTTTTATTAACACATAACTTATTAACAAATAACGTATGCAGTAAATAATGTATTACTAAATAATGTATTAATATATTAATGATTACTCATCTTGCAGAGTTGGTACATATACATAATACATCTCAATTCTTTTTACTTCCCCTTTTCCTCTCCCTCCATCTACTGTTCCCTCTTTCATTTGCAAAAAAAATCTTGTCAATTATTAAAAAATAGGGCTTTTCTCAGGTTTATCTTACATAGGGTTAGACTGTGATTAAGAGATATAAAACCAATAGTTAAGACTATAAAGATATAAAATATAAAAAATTTAGGGGGAGAGGACACATTAGCCTCTAAATATATATATTTGTTTTGTTGTTTTAAATTCAAACTGGAAAACAGGCAGTCAAGGTGAATTCCAGTTAGAGAAAGAGGTACAGAACTACAAATATCCAGCAGAGATAGACAGTTATTACTCAATACTAACTATTCCCTTCTTTGTTACACTATTTTATATTTGCAGCCAAATTTAATCAAAATTGAGATACTACCTTAGATCCTTTTAACTATTGAAAATTTCTCTCTGCAGTGTCATCAACTTAGTTCAATTTTTTTTGACTTTTACTAGTACATGTTTGCAGTACATAATGGTTACATACACCATAGGGGATTGGTACATGTACATAACACATTTCAAGTCCCTTCTTTACCCTCTCCCTCTATACCCCCCTTTTTTTATCATCATATTAATTACTTTATAAGACCTTATTAAGCTAATTATCATATATACATATTGAAAACCAGACTAATAGACCGAAGAACATATAAAACATGCATGACAGTTATCAACATAGTTTTAAAAATTAAATTATAAAGCACGAAAACAGGCTTTATAAAGTCAGGACATGTGGATTTCAGTCTTGGGTGCTTTGGGCTTTAGTCACATGATATAGGGCAATTATTCTGAGACTCATTTCCATTAAAGGTAGAGGGATGATGATAATGGTGGTGGTGGTATCCCCTTCTGGAGTTGTTGGAAGGATTGAGAAATGTCAGGTGAGATAATGTTTGAAAAAAAGCTCAGTAAATTATGAAGTATTACATTATTATTTTTCTTTTTTGTGCTTCTATTTCTAGCAAGAGGAAAATGAATCATGAGCTGGTGAAATGAGTAAATAGAGCCATCCAGGATCAGGCAGTGAAAACAGAGGAAGCTTGACTTTATATACTCTATCATTCACATGAGTGGCATTTAAAAGGAAGAGACTGATAAAAATATCCTCTCGACAGAAACCTGTTGTATGGTATTTAAAGGATGTACTCAGTACAGTGCCTGTTCCATGGTAAGTACTAATTGTTTCCTCTCTTATTACTAATTGAAACTGGTCCATAGTCAATGGTACCTATACACAACTCTAACATCTCCAGTATGCTCTCTACCTATGGACAAATTTCTCTGGGAAGCCAAACCCTATTGTTTGGAATCGAAATAAACATTTATTTCACTAAACATACTTACTCTTTTTTAATACTAAAAGACCAAAGACTGTGTGATACATTCATGGCCTTGCCAATGGAACTGTGATTCTTAAAATTTGTTGGTTGAAACAGCAGACAGACTTTGGTCTCAAGTTCATTTTGTGGTAGTACAGTATTAACAAAATATGCTGGGGATTCAGCTCAGTGGTTCAAGTGCTTGCTTGGTAATCACGGGGTTGTGAGTTCAATCCCCAGTACCAAAAAAAACAACAACAATAACAAAAAAATACCCAAGGACAGATAATGTATAAATTACAGGAGTTTCTCACAGTTCTGGAGGCTAGAGTCCAACATCAAGGCAATGGTAGGAGAGCACTGTTTGGCATCTTCTTCCAAAATGGCACTGTGACCACCAGTCCTCATGAGGTAGAGAGGCAAAGGGCTGGACTCCTGTGCCCTTTCCTGAGGCACCTAGCAAGCAGCCGATGGCCTGATCACTGCTCAAAGGTCCCACCTCTCAGTGCTATCCCACTGGAAACACTTGAGTTCTAGGGGTAACATATTCAAATCCCAGCAGATACTTTTCAAAAGTTTGCTGACTGAATTCACTTAACTCACAGGTGGACCAATTTTAGTCAAATTTCTCTGCTGCCTGGGCGTCTTGCTACCTCCTTATTGTGAGTCAGACTTTGCAGCTTGTCTTCTCTCATGGTTCAGGTGTGAACTTATGATTTCAAGATAAGACAGCAATGTTATTTGTCTTTGCAAAGCTCTCAATGACCATCACATTACTGATTCACACTTTGGAAAGGGAGTCTGTACAACACAGAGCTATGTCACAGACCAGAGCGCCTTCAGACTTAATGCACAGGTGGGCCACCTGGGGTCAAATTAAGATGACTCAGCAGCTCTGGGGCTGCACCAGGAGCTGTGTATTTAACAGGCTCCCAGATGATGCTGATAACATGGCTCCATCGTCAACACTGTGAGCTGCAAGGTTAAAAGTAATTGTGCTAATTAAGCATTGAAGTTGGGAATTTAACCCAGGCCTATCTAATTTAAAAGACGATTATTTTCCACCATGCTGAAATGCAGAAATACTACTCTGAATAAAGAGGAACTGTACCTAAGCCTAATTATTTTGGTTAACTATTAACCACAATGATAAAATTTAAAAGCATTTTCCTATCTCAAAATACAAACAAACAAACACAAAATTAGATAATAAACATTTATATAAATATAAACAAAACAGAGTCACTGCCTTCCCCATTTCCACTACATGGTGACACTAAACATCATGTACATATTCACCAAAGTCCTTTGAGAATCCCAGCACCTGCAGGTGACCATACCAAAGGATGATCTGACTAGGGAAGATGACACACAGAGAAGCAACCCATCCTCAGGCTCAGCAGCAATCTAGAAAACAATTCTAAGAAAAAAACAGCTCTTCCAGCCACACAGGAAGCCCAGAGTCACACCAGCCTCAGGGGGCTGATGCCAAACAGGATTGTCTGAAGTGATCTTTACAGAATAGCTTGTAGCACAGGAAATGAGGGACTTTTGTCTCCAGAGCACGATGCTTCTGAATCACACAAATCCAGACATGTACAGCCAGAGATACTTCCTCTGCATGTGTGCTGAAGGCAATATCAAAGCCCTATGAAGGTGCACTCCCTGCGTCCTTCCATTAGACCATAAAAAACCACCCTAAGTATCCCAGGCCATCGTGCATGCCATGGTGCAGCATTGTGGCACTGATGTCAGCACAAATCAAGTTTTTTAAATAAGATGCTCTGTCCTCTATGTCATCAACTGCAGAAGTTTCGGAAACACCACAAACACATCTTCAGTTTCCTCTGAGGTCTTGTTAGCTATCATTTTCATGGGTATCTACAGCCTTCCTGAAGTTGTGGAACTATGATCTCACAGATTCTGATTTCTTATGTCACTACCTACTATAGAGAGTTCAATGTCTTTTTACCACTAGTAGTTCTGACCTATTTCTAAAGGACTTTCTTTGCATTTGTTCTGCCTTAAATTGTTAATTTTATGTATTATTTCCCTTATTAGAATGTAAGATCCTATAATCATTGTTGAGGTGATTTCTCTTCCATAGGATTATGAATTCTTGAAGGCATAAAGTTATCCTAGTTTTTAGAAAACTGGTGCCTGGCACAGTATGTCTTGACAACAGTAGGCATTCAAAACATGCTGGATGAATATATAAATAAGCCCCAGTGCAGAGACCTGACATAGTGTCATGTGTTCAGAAGAATCTGAAGTTTTTGAATAAAATTTCCTTTAAACTATCTTTTATCAGTTTTTTAAATTCTAGCAGACAACGATTTAGGAAAAAATTAATGAAGGGCCTACTCATAATATTTCCACACTTGCTAGTTCTTTCTAAATCAAATCAAAAGATATCTACTGGAGATCCATAAATCCCGATTGTTCTTAATATTTGTGTCCTCTTTGAGGAAGTTTCTCACCACAGGAGTGAGCACCCAGGCCTGGTCCTTTGTGCACTCTGAAATACAGAAATATGTATTACATACCTGGTCAAACTGGGGGTCTTCTCCACGCTGCAGAGATTTTGTCAGTGGCTTTTCCTACAAAGAAAAAGAATATATATAAGAATAATTATTGAGGCTTTTAAAATTACAAAATAAATGTCATTATTGTTACAGTTTTCTCATTGATTTCTTTGAAGAGTGTTTGGTCATTTCCGCCGTGACTCTTGGTAACCACCCCCCTTCGCCCCTCCCGCCAATAGTGGAGACAGAACCCAGGGCCTTCGCAGGATCTCACTAAGTCACCAAGTTGCTCAGGCTGAGCTTGAACTTGCAAGCCTCCTGCCTCAGTCTCTGGGGGTGCTGGGATTACAGGCGTGTGGTAATCATCTTCCTTGACCAAAACATAACAAATCTGATACTCAGGGAAATAAAAATTGAAAGCACAATGAGATATCACCTCATATTTACTAAAATGGCATTTACGAAAAAGACAAAAGATAAGTGTTGGTGAGGATGGCAAGGATGGCAAGAAAACAGAATCCTTCCATACTATTGGTGGGGATATAATCAGTATAGCCATCAGGGAATTTAGTACAGAGGTACCTCAAAAAATTAAAAGGGAACTACTTCTGAGTATATATCCAAAGGAAACGAAACTAGCGTGTCAAAGAGTAACTGCAAGCCAATCTTCACTGAGGTATCATTTACAACAGGCAAGATAAAGAATCAAACTAAGTGTCTCAATGGATGAACGGATAAAGGAAATGTAGTGTGCGTACAATGGCATATTAGCCTTAAGAAGAAAAGCAAATACTGTCATCCATGTTGCAACAACATGGATGAACCTGGAGCTAAGTGTAAGAGCCAGACACAGAAATACATTGAACAATCTCACTTATAGGTTGAATTTAAAAGAATCAAACTCAAGTTGATACGGTGGTGCACATCTGTAATCTCGGCAGGGAGCCTGAGGCAGGAACAGCATGAGTTTGAAGTTAACCTGGAATATATAGTGAGACCCTGTCTCAAAACAAACAAACAAACAAACAAACAAACAAACAAAAAAACAAACAGGAAGGCTGGCAGGTAGTAGAATGGTGGTTCCCTGACCAAAACATAAAGAATGTGATACTCAGGGAAATGAAAATTGAAACCACAATGAGGTATCACCTCATATTTATTAGAATGACTTTTATAAAGTCATAAACAGTGGGCTCTCTCAGACATGTGAGGTTTAAATCAGAGCCTTTGTAAACCACCAACTTGTCTCGCTGTGGCTAGCCCACATGTACATTCACCTAAACCAGTGGTGGTGAACCTATAGTACGCATGCCACAGCAGGCTGTGTGTGTCAGCTGAAAGCTCCAAAAGGTTCACCATCACTGGAAAGAATACTGTGCTTTTACTGAGCTAACAAACCTTTCAAAAGTATGTTATCTAGAATGTATGAGACGTGGAAGATCTACAATAGACGAGTTACCAGAGAGTAGACAGAAAAATGAGGAAAGAGCAAGAAGTAAAGAAACAACAGACGCAGATGATTAGACAAATTCAGCAATTAAAGTGGAAAACATTTTCTGCCTAAATAAAGGTTATAATATCATCTCCTGAAGTTCTTTGTAAAACCAGTTAAAATACAAAAGTGAAAATTAAAGAAGTGAAAACAGGTGGCCCCAGACCCCACAAACATCCTTGGTACAATCTCAGTATGAGCATTTGTACTCAGTGTTTTCTTTATTCATTACTCAACAGATACTGAGGGTTACATGTGTGTCATGCTGGGTGGTACACGCTGGGCAGAAGAGTGAAGAACAAATGATTACCACCACTGGGGACAAGAATTAGAGTAAAAGTGGCCAGTGATCTCTTACGAGTGTTAAATCTATTTGCTCGTATTCAAAACTCAGTTCAAATATCACTTCCTCAGGAAAGCCTCTCTTTGAGATGTCCTCAACAGTCGGACCACCCACACCTGCCCTATGAAACTACGGATTTTCATACACTTCTTTCATAGTGTTTATCAGAGTGCAAAGATACGCTACACCGTTAAATCATGCTGTACAACACTTTTGTTTGTGAATGATTTTTCAAGTACTGCTCCACTCAACAGAAAACTCCACACACACCAACCTCTACCTGTTTTTCTCCACATGTAGGTCACAGGGTGGAGCATGGTGTGGTGCTGGCTACATATTTGCAAAATAAACAAAAGCTCTAGGCTAGTGGTGTCAGGTTTCTTCAAATATAAGGATCCCTTTGTGTGTATATAAGTTTAAATATGTTTTGTTGTATGTTAAAATTTCTTTATACTTTTATTGTGGCAAAATATATATAATGTAAAAGTTACCACTTTAATCATTAGGTATATTTGGGATGTGGTTCTATCATTGCCATTTTTTATTTATGAAGACACCTTTTTCATGCTAGAAATTTTCGAGGAGTTCTCATCAAAACACACACTTACATCCCAAGTGAAGAGGATAGTAATTCTATTTTAGAATCTATTGATTAAAACCATACATGTTGAAAAAGCTAATGCTATGGCTTTTATGATAATTTTAAACAGCTTTGTACTATAGTAGCAATAATATTTATTTTATATACATTAGAAAAATGGGAATACATCCATTTGGGAGATCATAAGTTCAGTCAAAATCTAATGTTTGGCACATCTGTGGGTCTGTAGACTCTTGCAACAGCTCACAAAGCCACACATTGGTAAACTACAATGCAATCTCCTTTCACTATTACACAAAAGAAGATCCTGCCACAATGGGGAAGGAAGGGGACCATGTCCACCCACATCCTGGTGCTTCTTATGCCTAAAAGTTATTTCTTCCCATTAACAATGGGGTGAGAAGCTGATAAGCATGACTCTTTATACTTATATGTCTTCATATCTTTATGAAAGAAACAACATTTTGCAAGCCGTACTTTCTCCAGTAGGTCAAGTTGGTAATTATAACTGTGGCCAGACATGATAATCAGGTTCATCAGCCAAGCACTGAGGTTTGAAGCCTCACTAAAATAACAGTAAGTCTTCCTTGACTATTTTTGCACAAATATGCTTCTAATTATAATTCTTTTGAAGACTTGATTCATGTGTTACTTCCAAGATTAACTCCCTCCCCAGCTTTACCTGACCTTTTAATCATCATCACACAGTACTTTCTTTCCACATGTTCTGGTCATTACTTCCACCATGTGGTCACATGTCTGTCTCCCTACTTCCCTAGCACACAGCTCAAACTTATTATCACGGTTTGTTAAATGACTGAATTACACCTGTGCACTTGGAAAGATGGCTTTGGGCACAAAGAATCAAGTTCACATTTAAATACTACCAGATTATCTGCACATCAATATAGATTTTAATCAGTGTTAGGAAGACTAAGAGTAAACTTGGGGGAAGAGAATACCACACTGGTAAAAGATTAAAAAATGAAGGATGGAAAAGGAAAGAGGGAAGAAGACAGGGAAGGAGGAAAGAAGGAAAAAAAGGGAAGGAAGGAAGCAAAAAGGAAGAGAAAGAAGGAGGGAAATGAAATCCAACCAAGCCTTGAGCTCTAATTTTCAATTTTCAGGAAATATAGGAGTTAGAGGACTACGTCATACTATTCTACAGGGCTGCAATCAACAAAACCCAAACTGAAGGGAACTGTGGGAAAGAAAAATTTTTCTTCAGTGAAGAAGTTGCAAGAGGATTTTATTTTATTATTTTATTTTGCAGTTCTAGGGAGAGAGTCCAGCACCTCATACATGCCAGGCCAGTGCCCTATCACCAGATATATACCCCTATCCCTATTTGTTGAATTCTTTAAAAAAGCTATTGTAATGTGCAACTCTTTTCAGCATACCAAATGAAGCAATTAGTTAATAGAAAACCTAGTAATTTGAACATTTACTGTACATTTGATGATGTTAACAGTTATTAATTTTTCCGGTGCTATAATGGTACTGTACTATCATTTAAAAAAAATCTTTTGTTTATTTATCATTAGTATTGCAGTAAAGGGGCTTGAATCCAGGGCCATTGCAATGCACAACATTCCTAATTTTATTTTGAGACAGGGTCTTATTAAGTAGCTAACCAAACAAAAAGGCAGAATTTTTGGAGATGGAGAAGGTGATCAGAGGGAAAAGGAAGGGTGAGGGTAAAGGGATCAAAATGACCGAGATCTGTTTTATACCAACTCCTCAAATAAATGTAACTATTATGTATTGGAAATGTATAATTAATGAAAAATATAAATAACAAATAAAATTTTTTAGGTACCTAATAAATCCTGAGAGATGAAATATGGCTTCTAGCACATGTGAACCTCTTTACCTATGAGTCCTGCATTCACAAATTCAACCAAGAACACATTAAAAATATTAAAAAAAGTATATTTGTACTGAACATATACACATTTTCTCTTATTCTCTATAAACAATACAGTATAACAACTATTTATATAACATATCATATTAAGCATTATAAGTCACCTAGAGGTGAGTTAAAGCATATGAATGTGTGCGGGTTCCTGCAAATATAACAGACTTGACCATGTTGGGGAGGGGCACATGGAACTAATTCCACATAGGTACAGAGGGATGATTAGTATTTACTTTGAAAAATTGGATGGAAAGTCAGGCAATTTGAAACAAATTGGCTATGAGTTGGTCATTGTTCAAGATGAGCAGAGGGTTCATCATGCTATTTTGTTTGAATGTATTTAAGCTTAAATTCTCCACAATAAAACAAATAAAGACAGTCATGATGTATCACTTTTGCCATTGTTATTAAAAAAACCCAAAACCTTACCATGTCTCACTTCTAAGGATGGCATAATCCATTCTCACCTATTTCAACAGCACTTGTCCAACATTCTATCTTTTCTTGATGGAGTTGGAAGGGATCACTCCTCTTTTTTCCCCATTATGTGTAAGATTAGGGTGGCAAGCAACTTGCATGAGACACCAAATGGAGCTCCCCTGCCCCAATCAAAGAGCACTGCAGTCTGGTCCTTGGGGTAGCACTTTCTCCTGTCCTGAAGAATTCTAGAGAAATTTCAGTATTTGTATAGGAAAAGAACAAGGCCCCCTGTTTGGACTTCTTGTTTGTTACCTTTGGGAATCCCAATCTCCTCACGTTTCTCTTAGGAAGACACAAACACTAACAGCTCTTTGTGTCTATATCTACCTAAGAAGGACACAGGTAAGCCATCAACTCACACTTCAATTTTCAAGCAATTTTAGTGTATACTGGCACTTCATGTTAGACTTTTCATAGTGTGTATCTCTATAACCTGCAAGAGTTTCCCATGAAGGACAGGTTACAGGCAGTGAAAAGTCTATAGAGATTTATGTACTAAAGTGGGTTTTATTTGAGGAACATAAAGAGTTCATTTAAGAAATTACTTTTAACTTCTGACTTTAGAATTTTAAGTCCCCCGAATTCCAAGTATGACCCACGCAAGTCAGATTTCAATAATCTAGAAACATATAACCTATATTGTCCTCAAAGATATTTCAATAAATGTGTTCAACTCAACAATGGCATGGAGTTATTATCAAGTTATTTAAAAATTTAAATATATTACAAACCTTGCTTTAAATGCTGTTTCAATGTCTTTTAGCTATTATAATAGTTGGATGCAGTGATTAAGGGTATAAACTTTAGAATATGAAAGATCTGAGACTGGATCCTTAGTTACTCATTTATAACCTATGGTCTTAGTTAACCTAAGCTTTAGTTACTTCTTAGGTAAGATAAGGATAAATTATACCAATCTACCTCATAGAACTGAAAGATGAATGGCATAAAATTCACAGTAGCTGGTTGTCACTGATATTACTAGAATTTCTCTTAATATTATTTTTGGAATTAGTTAAGATTAAATTGTGTATCCTCTTTAATAATGTGCCAGAGCAGAAATTAAATTCTATGTATTTTCCTGAGTGATGTATACTCCTAGTAACATAAATTGCAGCTTTAGGTTCAGCTTTTGGAACGCTTTCACATGTAACTAGAAAGTCATAGAAAAAAAGGAAATGGAATCATTGCCCGTTTAAAATAGTGTGACAGTAGGCGTGGTGGCACATGCCTGTAGTCCCAGCACTCGGGAGGCTGAAGCTGGAGGATCGTTGCAAATTCAAGACCAGCCTGGGCCACAAAGTGAGCTCAAGGCCAGCCTGAACTGCATAGTGAAACCTTGTCTCAAAAAGAAAAAAAAAAAAAAAGTGTGACTTTACTACAATGACTTTAAGTCTCAATAGGTAATGGAAATGTTTTAATTTAATGAGAGGTGGTGGTGGCCATAAAAACAACCAAGTTAAAAACAACAGCAGTAACAGCAACAAAACAACGAACTGCTGAACTTTTTGAGTCTTTATAGTGCTTTTGATTATAAGAATAATTGATTTTGATTATAAGAATAACATCTCTGAATAATTAATTTGATACCATCAGGAGTGACATTTCACCATTCACATCTGACCTGAGTAGTTAGCACAGAATTTCAGAAGTGAACTACTGCTATTACGATCTCTCTTCTTTGCAGGAACATGGGGGGCTGAAGAGCAGTGTGTTGCCCAGCACCATGGTGATGGTGTGCCGCTGAGCAGAGGGCTATGGACCAAGCTGTTGCAAGGCCACTCTGGCATTTCATGTAGGACCATCAGTTCCAAGCTGCAGGCACCCTACTGATGTCTGAGCCAAAGAAACATGGGCCTCAAAAAATGTTCATGTCTACCATATTTTGCTCTTCAGATCTTACTTAAATCAGGTTTGATTTAACTTTGGGAGCACATCTAACTCAAAGAGACTAAGGACACAGTTCCAAATACCTATAGTGATACCTTGGTTGTCAAACAGTTCCAAGATCGAACTTTCTAGTACTTCAACAGCAAAGTTTGAAAAAAATCTGCTTGGTGTTCATATCTTTGCTTGAGAGTTGCACCGAAAATGTGATTTGAGAAAACTTGAACCGCAGAATGCGTCATATGCCGCTTCTCGCTGTGGACACAAAGGGGCGATGCTTCAGCCTTAGCGCCGCTCTTGCTCAGACAACATACAGAGCTCGTGTTTGTGCGGTGATGGCCAACCATTTTATTTATTTTTTTGCTCTTTTTGAGACAGGGTCTCACTATGCCATTCAGGCTGGCCTTGAGCTCACTTTGTAGCCCAGGCTGGTCTCTGACTCACAACGATCCTCCTGCTTCAGCCCCCAAGTACTGGGATTACAGGCGAGTGCCACCATGCCAGGCTTGGGCAATCTTTCTTTCTTTCTTTCTTTTTTTTTTTATTTTGAAGAGAATAAAACAAATACAAAATAAAACAGAACGTTCAATCAAAACAAAGCAAAGAATGTCATACAAGACTTCAAGACAAAACAAAAATAGACCAACGATTACCATGTTACCCTTGCTATTTTAAAAATAACTTCCCATACCATAAGGAATAATAAGATCAGACACAACAGAACAGAATAAAACTAATCAATATAAAACAATGAAAGTAATACAGGACTTCGAAACAAGGCAGTTGAAATACTACAGTGGCTACTGTAATGTATCTTGTTATCTTCAAAGTAGCTGTTTATATCATCAAACATAATAAAAACAAAATAGAATAGAATAGTCAATCAAAACAAAATAATGAACATGATACAAGACCTCATAACAAGATTAAAGGAAACCAATAATGGCTACCATAATGCCTCTTGTCACCTTCAAAATAACTGCTCATGCCTTCAGGTATAATACAGTCAAATAAAACAGAATAGAATAAAACCAATCAAAGGAAAACAATGAAAGCAATACAGGACTTCAAACAAGACTGCAGGAATACAACAGAGGCTATCCTGATGCATCTTATCTTCAAAGTAGCTGCTTAGACCTTCACACATAACAAAATCAAACAAAGCAAAATAGAATGAAAACAATCAATAGAAAACAAGTAAAGCAATAAAGGCTTTGGAACAAGATAATAGGAAAACAATAATGACTGCTATAATCCATTTTGTTATTTTTGCAATAGCTGTCCATGCCATCAAATATAATAAAATCAAAGATAGCTAAACAATAAAACTTGGTTAAACAGAACCATGAGAACAATACAGGACTTCAAAACAGAATTATAGATTAACAATGGCCCTTGCTTTCCCCCTGGAGACATCTCCTCCCCTTTCACCTTCTCAACCTCTATTTTGTATTTTGGATCCCACTAATTTCCCCACTTTCTTATAGTAGGGAGACAATACAATGTTCACCCATGTGACTTTGAACCTTTTCCCCCATAAGTGTGCTCTCAAGTTGTATCCATTTACCTACAAGAGTCTCAAGGTTATCTTTCTTTATACCTGAGTAGCTTTCCATTGTATAGAAATGGCATATCTTTCCTTTCCCTTCTGCAGTAGATGGGTAAGCTACCCCTACTGTTTTTTTCCTGGTTCCCTGTTACACAGAGCATTGTTCTCTCTCCCCTGACTCTCAATCTATGAATTCCCTTTTGAGTTAAATGTGTTTGTTGGATAAAATATATTGATGGATCCTGTCTCTTGATTCACTCTACCTGTTTGTCTTTCCACCAGTGAATTGAAGCTGTCTACATTAATGGTCATGGCCAACATCACTGGCGCATCTCTGCCATGCTATTTTCCTGCCACTGGCTGTGTACTTTTCCCCTCAATTCTATTATCTGTCCCACTTGTTGATCCCCTTGTGCCGATCCTCCTGGAACCATGGTCTTTCTCATCTCTCTCCAAAATGTCCATCAGTATTCTCTGTAGGGCTGGTTTGGCAGTCATGAACTCCTTCAGTTGTTCTTTGTCATGGAAGTATCTTGTTTCTCCATTCATTTTGAAAGGTAATTTTGCAGGGTACATCAATCTGGGTTGGAAGTTGTTTTCTTTCAGGACTTGAAATATTTCACTCCAAGCTCTTCTTGACTTGATGGTTTGTGTTGAGAAGTCTGTTGTGATTCTGATGGCTTTTCCTTTGTAGGTGAACTGTTTCTTTTCTTGAACAGCTTTTAATACTCTGTTCTTGTGTTGAATTTCTGGGATCTTGATTAGTATATGTCTGGGGGTAGATTTACTTTGGTTATGGCTAGCTGAAGTTCTATATGCCTCACTTATCTGAATAGCACATCTTTCTCCCATGTTTGGGAAGTTTTCTGCTAGTACTTCTGTAAATAGAGTTTTTATGTCTTTTATGTTGACCCCTGCTTCTTCATTGATACCTATCACTTGTAAATAATTTGCTTTGCATCATCTTACAGTCTTTGAATTGTTATTTCCTGGGTCCTCATTATTTTCAAAAGGTCTTTCCTTTCCTGATCACAAGCTGCACACCTGTCTTCAAGGTCTGAAAGTCTATTTTCAGTTTCTTTCAAGAGCTTTTGCCAGCTTTCAATGGAGATTTTAATTTCCTGGACATCTCTTTGAATCTGTTTCATGCATTCAAAATCTCTCTTATATTGTTCATTCATGGTTTCCCTCATTTTCCTTTGCTCCTCTATTTTTTTATCTACGTCTTCTTTAGAGAAGCATAGCAATTCTTTAATTATGTTTTTCATTTCTTCTTTTACCTGAGATAGTATTTCTGTTCTAATTTCTTTTATAGCCTCATGGAGTTGTCTCTTTACTTCAGTTGCCGTCATTGCAGAAACTTTAGGTGTGCGACTCTTGATCTCTTCCACGTTTTCATCTCCTGGACTTAATCTGCTTGGAGATTGGGTTGGAGTCCAGGGACTGCCTTTTGTTTCTTTGTCCTGACATTTTCCTGGGTTCTTCCAAACAAGCGGGTAGTGGGGTTTTGGGAAGCTCCCACGTTGGTTACAATTTCTCTGGAGAGTGACTGTTTGGTTTTCCCGGCCATGCTGGCTAGAGGTATCCAATGGTGGCTATTGGGTGCTCTGGTGCAGGGCCTGCTTCTGTTCATGGAAGCATCCAGGGGGCTGCTGGAATGCATGCAGAGCAGATCTTGCTTCTGCCTTCCCTCTGAGCTCCTTACCAGCAAGCGGGCATCTCCCTTTGTCCGTTGGAATGTGCTCTCTGCAGAGCCTGCCTCTGCCTTCCCTCTCAGCTTGGCCAATCTTTTAAAGACCAAATGCCACACTCCAACTAAATCTGAATACTGAGGTTTTAGTGTTTGTTAAAATCCTGGAAAAATGAATTTATAAGTGTAGTTTTTGGGCGTCTGAGCCAATTATTTGGTTTTCCATTATTTTCTGGGAAAAATATGTTCAGTTCTCAAACTTTTCAGTGTTCAAATATGAATTTGGAACGAACTGAGTCACACAACCAAGGCATTACTCTACTGACCTTTCACCACAAATGATTCCCCTGGCATGAGGGGCAGTCAGGGATTCAGGGTGTAAATCATTCTGAAGATGTACTCTGATGACACTGTCTGCCCGAATCATGAAACTTCTGGGGAACAGCTGTGCTCCCTTGCTGCCTGTATAAGTTTGTCCATAGGTAAATATGGAAGATACTCATGATATCATAAGTTTCTAGTAAGAACTAATGAATGGTAGTTAAAAATCTTTGGATACATGTGGAGGAACAGTGCTTATAAAAATGGACAGAACTATTTTCCTTTTGTTCCATTTAGTTAGTAAAATAAGTTTCCATAACCAAAACACTGTATGTTTACTATTACCCAAAAAACTCAGGAGAAAAACTCAGGATGAAGAGAACGACACAAACAGTTCTCAAAAAAGTCAAAGGTGCCAGCAGGTAAGACACTGAGAAGGATGCTGTGACGTGAAATATTTTCTCTGTCAATTTAATAGTCCTAAGTACCAATCATTATTTGAAGAGTGGACAAGAAACTTCATTTAAATTCAGCTACAGAGTTAATTTTCATTTTAATTGAATGAAACAGCTGCTCCTACAGGCATTCTTTTTCTTTTTAACTAAAACAGCTATCACAAAATGTGATCTGCAACTTTCACTCCTTTGTTTCTGAGTTACTTGTTCTATTTTCAATTTCATGGGTCTCAATTTATCCCTCCAGCTGTGCACATTATGTGAAGTGGATCCCTTCCAGCCTCTTTAGGGACCTTGCTGCACCATGCTCCTCATGGCTCTTTGACTTCATTCTCACCTTTCTCCTGTCTTTCGCCTAGCTACTGGCGTACTTCATGCATTTCACCCTGGTGCCTTCCGTGATCACACCCCCACCTCTGGCTGCTGCTTCCTTCACACCCTGCTTCTGTTCAGCTCTCCGGTGAATGTCTGTACTCTGTCTTTTCTTGGTCTTATACTCTTTCTTGCACCACTGCAATTTGATGTTCTGTCACTACTAAAAATGTCCTCCCTAGAGACACCAGGAATTTTCCAAACAGCAAATCTGGTGACCTTTTTCAGTATTTTCTCTCTGGATCTTCAGCTGCAATGAGACCCTTTTACTGCCCCTCTTCATTCTACTTGGATCACTGCCTCTTTTGCTAGCTCACCTCCTGCTCTGTTAGACATTCTTCCCTGCATCCCTATTGGGCCAATCTTTTTCCTTAATGTTTGTATTCCTCAGGGTAGATCATATGGGGAAGTCTCCATGAATGTTCCAACCTTCCTCCCTTTGACTTACACAATTACAATTTATGAACTGGGTAGAAATCTTCAAAGACATCAGGAAACATCAATAAATGTAATACGACAGTTAAGAAATCTTAGGCTGGGTGTGGTGGTACATGCCTATAATCCCAGCACTCAGACTATCACTGTGAGTTCAAGGCCAGCCTGAACTGCATTAAAAAAAAAAAAGGAAAAGAAACCTTAAAGTCAGAAAGTACTAGATTTAAATGTAACAATAAAAAGTACCTATAAAACATAAGTGTCTTCATTGTTAGCATGAGCTGTGTAACTGAAAATATGTGATGGTTAAAACTGCTACAACACAACAGTAAAAACTGCTGCTCCTTAAAATTGTACCAAATTGCAAAATGTGTGGGGACCTAGTGATATTAAAGGAGGGTCAGTACTCAGTACATTCCATTTATTTGTGCTGATTTTCGTGGTGCTGCGTGTGAGGCAAGCGCTCGCTGCTGAGCTGCACTCCCAGCCATGTCGTTACTACAGCAGGTATTTCTACTGATGTTTTCTGTCACTATGAAACATGATATATTTTCAGATGATCTCTTATTTACATTAAAAATTATGTTTCTGTAAATAGGGAAAAGCATATAATTAGGAAGAATTAGACTGAAAATAACTTGCAGAATAACTTTCACTCAGTTTTATAGTCTTAAAAAGAGGAAACTTGGATAATTTCCCTACAGTGTCACTGGACATAAAAATTATGACCTTCCCCATGGATGACTTGAATTGAATACTATTAAATTGAAGCAAAAAGCCCTTTGATCTTTTATTACTTCAGGATAATTTTCACATGGTTTATTTGCTATATGGTTCAATTGGACTATAGTGGCGCATTACATTTCATTTCACAGCTGAAAAGTTCCATTTAGAAGACACAAAATAAATGTTTTTCATCTACATGATTCCAAACATATTCATAATAAGGGAAACAAATTTTGGGTTGAACTGAGTATTGAAACAAAGCAAGTTTGTGAGCTTATCTGAAAGGCCACCTCATCCAGCCACTAAATTAAACCTTCCAACAACTATCTCTGTTTCAGCCATTAACAATGCTTTGTTTCTGGGTTAGGGTGAGTACATGGGTTTCTAGGGGATGTCTTTACATATTAAAAAGGGGAGGAGCCAGGCTAAGCTGTGTCACTAATGACTAGCTATTTTCAAAGTTATTAATTTACAATTTGAAAATAAGCCAGTATTTTGTTAAATGGGATACAAATACTCCACATCTGACCAGTACTGTTTCTTGGTCTCCTTTCTGGATAGGATTTCTTCAATTTTTATCACTACATTCAAAAGGAGCTAAATCTAGAAATGATTTTTATTCTTTTTATGTTCTCCTTATTAGGTTTTTTGAAGCCTGCCAGCCTCTGTTTAAAGAGGTGTTTGGCCCTAAAGAATAACCAGCTGTCCTTCAGGAAAGCTGACTTGAATCCACAGGAAAAGACATTAATGCTGGCATTTCTGCTATTTATACATTATTCGTCAACAGACATGTAATGTTTGCTTAGTGTAGGGTGATTGGTGTAAAAACACTGGTGCAGAAAAAAAAGAAAAGAAACCCAATTTGTGAACTTGGACATGATCAAATATGACAGAAAATATGCCATGGTTGAGGTTGGTGAGTGGGTATTAGGCTGTGAACATGATTAAATGCAACTGGTTTTATGACCTTCCACCATACAAAGATATAAAGATCCAAACTTAATTAGAGGTAGTCATTCTGTCCTTTAGTATAGCAAGATTTTCTGTTCATAAATTCTTCAAATATTAAAAAGGTTCCAGATGAAAGGATTGAATACTTTCTGTTATCTTCAAGTTTGAAGACAAAACAGCCATCTGAGAGGTGAAATGCAATAGTATGGATGAGTGCTCAAGCTGCATCAGGTCCTGGGGTTAAATAAAAAACCAAAAAAAAAAACCTCTTTGCTGGGGGGTGGTACCAGGGATTGAACCCACAGCCTCGTGCTTACCAGGGAAGCATTTCAGCCACTGAGCTAAATTCCCCGGCCCCAAAAAACTGCTTTATAAGTTTTATTTTATTTTTTGCAGTGATAGGTATTGAACCCAGGACCTCAACATGGTAGGCAAGTGCTCCCCCGCTGAGCATATCTGCAGCAAATAAAGGACTTTCATAGCTTCAAATAGTGTGCCTCCTTATCTCTGTTTGCTACCTCTCATCAGATGCAGGTGAAAGCCATGAGAAGCTGGGGTAAGTACGTGTCACTTGCTAGAGGGCTCATTTACTTAGTACCACAAATTTATCAAAATTCCTACAACTTATAAGCCAGTTTCACATAGCTTACGGATGGTGGGCCACCCACCACAGTCACACTTCTCCAGTGTTCTGCTTAATGTTAGGTGAACTGGAGAATGTCCTGATGTCAGCTCTAACATCAGCACCCAGGAAGTGCTTCTCCTGAGACTAGAGTCAGGACAGGGGTTATGTCTGTGGACGTTACAGTCTGAACCTGGAACAATATAAGTATGCAGTAATGCTGCCATTAGCTAATTGCTCACCTTTCAAAGTTGGGGCCATCTGGCCATGACTGGTGTTCACAGAGGTTTGGTCTTAAACTATGACATATTTTGTACTACAGATCCATGCCTTCTGTTGAAATACTTTGGTATCCTGCATTCTTCATAGATTTTATACCCCCAAGAAAATATTTTGTGTTATAGTTTGCTTATCATCTTATTTTAAAACAAAAATTTTTTTATTGTTTCTTTCATGTTAGCAAATCAAACTAGATCATGTTGTGTTATTTTTTTGATTTTAAAGAGAATAAAACAATACAAAACAGAATAAAGCAAATCAAAACAGAACAATGCAAGTAACACTCAAGCTCACAACAAGACAACAAGAAATCAACAGTGGCTACCATAAAGTCTCTTGTCTTCTTTGTAATAGCTGTCCATACCTTCGCACACAATACAATCCAACAAAACAAAATAGTATAAAACCATCAAAACAATAGAATGAGAGCATTATGGGACCTCAAAACAAGACAATAGGAAATCAACAATGGCTTCCATAGTGTCTCTTGTTCTTTTTAAAATTGCTGTCCATACCCTCATACACAGTGAAATCAAATAATAAGAAAACAGATTAAAACCAATCAAAACAAAAGAATGTAAGCATTACAGGACTTCAAAACCAGATAACAGGAAATAGACAATGGTTACTATGTCTCTTTTTCATCAAAATAGCTGTTCAAACCATCACACATGATAAAATCAAACAAAACAGAACAGAACAGAGTAAAACTGATTAAACAGAAGAATGAAGCATTATAGGATTTCAAAATGAGGTAACAGGAAACCAGCCATGATTACCATAA
>RJWT010007867.1:0-27017 GCA_004365215.1 Cuniculus paca
ATTTTAAGCTTTGAAGACCAAACCTTAAACTTTTTCCTTGTCACTGTCTTCCCACACTTTCTCCTACTGTTTTCTTCTCCCTCGGTCCTTCTCTATATCTTTTCTTCCTCATCTTCATGCTTTCTTTTACTTCCACTCTGTTTTTCTCTTTTTTCTTCTCTTCTTCTTTCTACATTGTCTGTTTTCTTAAAACAAATATTTACAACCCTTTAAGAAACTTAACAAAAATCAGTACCTTTTAACAATATAAAAACATTTCCTAGATATGGGGCTATATGAAGAGACTTCTGCTGACCCTGCTCTAGGCAAGTAGCGTTCATTTTTGGAACTCAGAATTGATAAGATGTCTCAGATAAGCTCCTGGAAAATGGGGCCTCTTACACTCTCATTTTCAATGCAATAGAACTTATAATTTATCAAAAGAACTTAAAGATTTGAGTTTTTTTAAATTTTTATTATCTCTATTGCAATGTTTATTTTCGAATTTGAAGTTCTAAAACTACTTCAAAACTTGTTCCTGTATTGAGGTTGATCTATTTGCAGTGATTCAAATATGCTAAAAGCGGCACAGTGCCTGCCTGGCAAATGTGGGTCCTGAGTTCAATTCCTGATTCAAAAAAAAAATGCCATATCAAACCACCTATGCCACACTGTGTCTGTCACTGTGGTGGGCAGGTAGGCAGAGACTAAGGTAGTTCCTAGATGCCGACTCCTTGTTGTACCCATCCCGTATACCTCATCCCATTGAATGTGGGTGTGTTTTGTGAATATATCTAATCTTTTGATTTTGATTTAACTAAAGAGAGATTACTCTGAGGAATCAGTTTAATCCTTTAAGACTTGTAAAGAAGTACTAGACCCTTCCTGAGGAGGATGATCTGAAGCAGCTGACATTCTCCTGTTCGCCTGGAAGAAGGAAATCTGCCTCCTTGTGCCCGACTTCATGGACCTGAAAGAGGCCTTTAGGAAGTGAAAGGAGTCTCCAGACAGCAACTGGTAAGAAAATACAAGTATCAATAATACATATTCAAGGAACTGTATTCTACCAACACTTTGGGAAAGGATCCTGAGCTATGAAAAGCAGTGCTCTGGGATAACACATATTTTGCATCACTGGGAGACACAGGGCTCTACCCCAGTTCAACTAGGATGGACACAGGATCTAGAGAACTGTGGGGTAATGCAATGATATTCTAACAGCAAAGTTGTAATTTATCATGGAGCAACTGAAAACTAAAACATTTGGCAAATTCAAAAAACCCCTTCTGTCTTTTTAAAAAATGTTTATTAATTCCTTGTTTCTAGTCTTACTTTCTCCTGGAAGATTTACATGTTACCAATGTCTTTTGTATAGTAATCCTTCATGTCTTACCAGTTTTAGAAAACACTGGTTGCTACAGGGAAGGAACAACCAATATAGGTACACTTTTATCTTTTTATCATGCTTTATCTCCCTAGTTGAGGGGAAAGAGGCCAGTAAGAGGCCTTCTGCCCTACCTCATACCATCTTTCACAGACTCTGAGTTACTAATGAAAAAAAGATACTCAGTAAATTTCTGACAGATTATTACAATTTTCAATTCATATCATATCACTGTTATTAATGCACTATTTAAACCATCCCTTAAGCATTCTGAAATAAACACTTCAGAAAACAAGAAGAATCAATACCCACAGATTCAGTTAGTCAGATGACATTCTGGGTTTCAAAATAATGCATTAACAAACTCCAGTTTATATCAATTCTATATATCCTTCAATGGGAATATCACAAAACTTCTGGACTCAAATTCCACAGACTCTTATGTGAAGTTTTTGCCCATATTATATGCAAATAAAGAAGGCTATTTATAGAGTACAAACTTGATTTACACAGGCTTAGAAGAGAGTGAATAAAGTAGAACACACATGTTCAGTTTGTATGCAGACACATGCCGCCCCATTCCTACCCAGGTGGTCCGGTCTTCTCTAAAGATGTAACGGTGAGTCGAATAACCTGTATCAAAACACTGCAATTTCCTAACCACAGCCACCTGGTTTGTAATTATAGATTTTATTATAAATAGATATAAGCTTTGAGTGATTACTTATTGTGTAGAAAGTATTCAACCATGGGCCACCTGATTTTCACATACTGCTCTACCTTCTCCTTCCTTTGATACATCTTGACTATTAATAGAAAAACACCAGTTTCTTGATAATTTTGTGAGCGATAGAGACATACATTGATGTAGAAACAGCTGGAAGAAAGGTCTCCGTGAAGGACAAACCAATCCAATTCTTCCTATCACAAAAGCCTTCTCCAGTAACTGCTGACAGAAGCAGTTCTGCTTGCACAAGCTACAAAAAAGAAAGTGAAGTGAGGAATACTTTTTAACAACTGCAGCAGGATTAAGAAAATTCTGCATCAATAAAGCCAGGATTTCCATTTGATCCTACAAAACAAAACAATATTTCTAAATCTACAGGTGAATGACATAAACTGAAAGCTGGGAGCTGGGTTGCGATCATTTACCTGCTCCCTCCCACATCCTTTTCCAGCACCTGCACAGATCTGCAACCTTCTCTTCCAACACAGAGGACCAGAGGGTCTTTAGATAAACCAGTAGTAGCTAAAGAAAATGAATGAGGACAGGAAGTGAAAGTGAGAGTGACAGTTTGTGGTTGTTTGATTACTTCTATGCAATGAATGATCGCCACAGTTCCCTGTCAACAAGTGTCTATAAAGAAAAATAAGAGAGCAATCAAAACAGTAACTGACATTTTAGAGAAGCCAAGATTTCATGTTTAACAAAACACCTGTTGAGTGTTCTCGAGGGAATCTACCACTCATCCTGAGAGGAATTAAAAGAACAAAGCTGAGGTGAGTGGGTGTGATGTCAGATCATTGTTTTTACCTCAAAGCAGAGCTGAACCAGGTGAAGAAAGACTGGACCAAATCACTTCAAGTCACATCCAATGCAAAAATTCTAGAAATAATACAGGATAAGGGGTTAGGACCTAAAGCCCCCATGCAAATTCCGTTAATAATTGAAATATGTGACCTTGAATCAATTTTGCTTTTTTTTTTGCCTAATTCTTTTTCATCTACAAATACTTCCCTGTCTTTTTGCCCCTAAGCCAGCAGTCTGCTAGTCCTATAAAGATTCATAGTAGTAGAAGTGAAAGGAATTAATAAATGTCGTAAACAAATTGTGTCTAGAACAAGAGAGACAAGAAAGCACAAAATGCAATATTGAGATGACTTTCTCAGCTGAATAAATATATTAACCCTAACAGCCATCTCATTTTCCAGAGCCATTTTCTACTCTCAAGCTACAGTCCTTACTATTTGCTCCTTGAATTTGGATTTAGCCCTACCTTTTGACTTATCATGATCTAATTTCCACTTTCATCTATTCTAGTTAAACGCCATCTCCTTCTTCAGCAGGAAGCAGGAAGCCCTCTCAATTGCCTTCATCCGAGTAAATTCTCCTCCACTCAGAAAATTGGGACTGCATTGCATAGTTCAGCCTTTCTCCTTAAAATGCTTCTCTTCTTTTTTCCTCCTTAAGAAAGAAATGCTTTAGAGAAATATGGCTGTAATTAGCAACTGACAAAAATATCTGGGCTTGAGCTGAAGTGGGAAATCACAAAGGTTAGTTACTTATTTTCCCATGCATTTACCATTTGTTCTCTTTTCTCAGGGAAGTTGAAAGACCTGAGGTTCAAACTTAATAAGGCCCCATACTGTTTCTAAGAGTATTTACAACATGCAAAGTATAAGCCAGTGCACTGCTTATATTTAAATTTGTTTTCACTCATCTGAGCTATTACACAGTATGCCATCCCTAAACCCTTTATAATAAAGAACACACGTTTCTCAACCACAAAAGGGAATGAAATGTTCAGCAATTTGAGCTCTCTGGTACTGGGAAGGTGACAAAACATTTATATGTATCCAATCCATTTCACTGATTTGGCTTCAGCATTAAGAGGGACAGCCTGAGGCACAAACCTTTTGCTATATACACATTCCTGGGAATTAGCAGGTGAACCAAATGGCCCATACTGATGACAGCAACATCTTTCAAAGGACTCAACTCTACTAAATGGATTCCCCTAATACATTTTCTCTTTCTGAACCATATCATTTTTAAAGTTTAACTTATAGTAAAAATATTTGTTGCCTTTGTTAACAGAAAATTCCAAGAAACCAATGGCTAAGCAATAAACAAACATTTTTCACTTTTGCAAGAAAGTCTACATAGTTTACTTTCTACTGGTTATCCGTGTATTTATCATTGTTTTCTAAACTAGTCCATGGCAAGTTAATTTAGAAGAATAATATCATGATGAGTAAGGTGCGACAATGAAATTATTTAAAAGACGTCCTTATGCATATCAAATGAAATAATATTTCATTATCTGGGTTGTTTTACTTCATAAATTGAGAGACAGAGCTACAAATTGGATTGTAGTTTTAATGTTGTAAACAAATAGTTGTGATATCTAGAAGAAGTGATGCAATTTTAGGCTTCATTTTCCTTATTGTATTGTGCAACAAAGACATTATAAGATAATTTTTAAAATCTCTTCACTACATTTTATTATTAAATCATTTGGAAATAATTTCACACTTTGAAAGCACTTAGAAAATATGCTTCCAAAGATTAAAGGCAAGTATTTTTTTTTCAAATTTCACTTATAGTAGAGCTTGTATTGATTGTATGTTTATAATATTATCATTATCATTATTTATGTATGAATATCTTGTTTAGTGTAAATAAAAAGTACAAATAATGCTTTACATTCAAATAAAATGTTTCAAGTTTTAAAAAGTATTTCACATTGAATACGTTACAGAAAAGCTTTGTATGGTTAATGGGTCCAGATTAAGTATTCTCATCTTAAAGATCACTTTTGTCCAGGAGATGAAAGATGTAAGTTGGAAAATATAGAACCAGGATTTTTTTAACTCGTTCTTTTATATTCAATCTGCATGGCATTTTATTTTCACTTTGCAGCCCTAGCAAGGGAAATTTGCTCCATTCACTTTATACTATTATCTAGAGCTCGCCAAGTGTTGTCTTTGTGCCATGTTCTGCCCACTCTGTTCCTCATGAGTCATGAGCATGTTTTTCCAAGTTTCCAAGGTGAACACATGTATATGTAACCATTGGAAATTTCCTGGTGTAGGGTAGGGCTTATTTCACTACTGATATGCCTTTTATTACATACATTTAGAAATGAAAAAGTACAAAACACTTGTATTGATATGCCAAAAAATAAAAAATAAAAAACCCAAAAGAGCAAGATTAAGAAATGTCTTCCAGATTATCACTGGCATACCATCACCAGATTCTTCTCATTGCCATCCACAGTGTACCATTATGATTTCCTGATCAGGTGTGGTTATGAACTGTATTAGAACCAAAATAAATTTTCCTTTTTGCTTATTTACATTGCACAAAATTTTCCCTGGCTACTGTTACACAGCTTTTGGGTACACATCTATATCCACAGATTAGAGAGCTACTGTTGATAAGAAGTTCAGAACATGTGGGATTGTACTACAGATACTACATCTTTCTCTCACCCTTTCTAGTATTCTGTAAGTGGCCTGAAGTTATTTGTCTTTAGTCTTAGCAACCCAGGAAAATTGAGACAGCTATAAAATTGGCCAAAATATTCAGTTTAGTCTATGAATCCTCACTCATCTACACGTTCATTCCATAAATACTTCTTGAGTTTATAATATGTTCAAGGTACTATTTTAGACTCTGGAGATATACTTTTAACATGATGGTTAGGTAGAAGAAAGAATAGCCTAGGAGAAATAAATATTCAAGACAATTTCAGAATGAAATGATGCTATAAGAAGTGTTTATGTGATAAAGATATTTGAGTTGCGGAAGGCTCACCTTACTGAAGAGGCTCTGGAGGTTATCGGCTAGAATGCTTCACCTTTTGAGAAATAAACCAAAAGTCAAGATGTCTTGATTAATCAGCAATGACATGGTGCTGAGAATGATACCTGGGAATCTTCTTGATCCCAAAATGCCCAAAGTGAACTATTAAAAGGGTATTTTTTTCCCTAAGTTGCAATTAATTTTTCTGTTACTAGTTACATGCCCTTGAGAAGAACCGTATTCAATCTATTCTCCTAACCTTATTTTGAATTGGCTTAATAAACCTATTTTTCAACCAATATGTAATTTCTGCAGTCATATCTTGTTTTAATTAAGGTACAAGATGTATGTATAAAACACTACAGATTTTTGATGGATACTAGGCACAAAAGTGTGCTCACTCTACAACTGCCTCAAGGAAGATACAACACATCAATCTCTTCAGAATGTTCCTTCCCAACTGCTTGTCCCATAACTTTCTAACTTTGATTATTTTGGGGTAAATGGTGTTGTTCTTTGGTTGTTGTTTTGTTTTATGGACAGAGTCTAAGTCACCTTGTTTGGCTTAGACCTATCAATGTTTCTACTTCAGGCTTCCCAGTCACCAGGAATATTGGTGCATACCACTGTGCCCAGATGAGTGTGGTCTGCTCTTAAATTTTGTGTATAAATTGAGTTGTATGTACAAGGTTTTTGTGTCTGCCTTCATTAGCTCAGCATAACACTTTTGAATTCTGTAAATATGTCTACATAGTTGTTTAACATTTCTAAAATTTTTTTGAATAGGCAAAAAGCATTCGATTTGGAATGAGAAAAAGCACAGGCTGTGGAGAAGAAAGTTGAAAACAGAAAAGTACTGTGATTGTCAAAGTAGGCTCTCTGGACCTGGAGCATCAGCATGAGGATCTCTGGGAATGTGTTAAGAATGCAAATTCTCTGTTCCCACCACAGTATAACTGAATTAGGGACTCTAGTGGTTCCAGGAATCTGTTTTTCTAACAGTCCTTAAGGGAATTTTGAAGCAGATTGAACTTTGAAAACCAATGAGTGAGAAAAGGCATAGAGAAAGAATAAAATTCAACTAAATGGAGTTGGGAACCATTGAAGTCAAAATGTGTTTACTTTTATTTCCTGTTTTTCTTATGCCCCTTGAGATTTCAAGTCAAAAGCAACTTTCATGAAAATAACTTTTGCAAACCATGTACTGTATAAATCCATAAGCTTACTGTTAATTATGTTAGTGATCAGTTCTGACAAAGACTCTGACGTATTCACTGATATTTGATCATAGAAGATAAATGAGAGATATATAGTAATTAACAATAGTATCAACCACAGATGTAGTTTAGTTCTTATGTACAAAGATTAACTCCAAATTAAAAACGGACAAACCAACTCATTTATATTTTCAAAATAAGTTATATCTCCTAATAATTAACACAATAAGACATTCTGTAATGTTAGAATTGCTTGAAGGTTATTCAATACTATAAAACCATTGATGCAAGGATTTTATAGACATTCGAAGTAGTCACAGAATAGTGTTTACACGAAGAAAGTCAAAATAAACTAAATACACACACATATATGACTACAATATCCATTTTTGATGTAAGAGTATATCTGTCAAAAACAGCTGTAACACACTTATGGCCACCCAAAATTAAAAGACAGCACAATAAAGCAGAAATGAATGAAAATAATTTTTAAGCAACCATTTAATATTGATCATCAACCCTGAACTACCAATTTATATACTATCTGTAAAAATCATAGTTTCCTTTAAACCAAAACATATAATGAATCAAACTGTTAACTGGTTTTATAATGTAAGTCATTCAATAATACAGCACATAAACCTTTTCATATACAATTTTACAATCCCTTGAAGAGTCTATTCGTCAGACTGAAAAGCAGATGACCAATTTGAAAACACTTGAGGTCAACAGAGAGTTTGAGTCAGGAAACTTTCCTTCTGGAAGAACAGTCACAGGCATTTCCAACATCTTGAAATCATGATGGTCATCAACTCAAAGAGCAGTTCTTTCTTCATGTAGATTCTAAGAAACTATATTTTCTGACCTTACTGCCAGTATTATTTGCAAGACAAAAACAGAGAAATAGAAAACTAAATTTCTTCTTAATGAAAAAAGTTAATCTTCAAAGGGTGCATTTTGCTAAAAGATCTAAGATACATGCTATGGTTTAGGATTAGAAAAGCCTTGTGAGCTCATAGGTGGGGATTTGAGGAGGTGATTAGATGATGGATGGGCACAGTGATGAGTTTATCGCTGAATGTGGTAATGGGAGGTGAAGTCCCGTTGGAGGAGGTCGGTTACAGGGTATGGCCAGGTAGGGTCTATCTCCTTTCCTCTCCCCTGATTTCTTTCTGCTTCCAGCTGCATTCCAAAAATTGTTCCTCCTTTGCCATGCCTTCTGCCATCCTGTCTTGCATTGGTCAACTATGTACTAAACCACTACCAACTGCAAGTTCTTAGATTCGCAAGTGTTGAGTATGAGAAAGTAATGAGAAAGTAACTGAGATAATACACATGTGAAATATTTTTTTCTTCCTGCTTCTCTGAATTGTAGTACGCTTTTACTTCTTAGGGTATTCCAGAGACAATCAGTATCAATCAAGAGATTGCTTGAAATGCAGGAATTCACCCTAGTCTAGAAGTAGTGATTTAATATTTCCATTTCAAGAAAATATTCATTGATTTTTATGTGTATTAAAGTTAGAGAAGCAGTAGAAAGAAACATTTTTACTTTGTAGGCTTTTCAGATTTGCTTGATTATTCAACTAACATGGGAGCATATTTGAACTATCAAACCTTATCGCAAAAACCACTGAATCAGAATCCTCATATTTTTAAAAAGTCCTAGTTTCTTGTGAGTAAGTTGGGAAATTATTACTTTGGGCAGTCATGAAAGGGCTGATTAAACATGCTTGTAATCTAAAAGAGGTGTCACCATACATAAAATTTTGTTGTCTTTGGTTTTCACATATGTCAATTTGAGTATATTTGGTTATAGAAAAATAAGTAAAATACAGCTGTAGAGAATAAAAAAGGCAACAGTGATATGATGAGACAGTGAGAAGCATGAAGATTATACATGTGTCCGTGCATGCTTCTCTACAACTTTAACACATTGCAAGCATATGAAATACCTAGTCAAATTAGTGAAATAAAATTTTCCCTCAATGACTCACTACCTTCTAAGGCGTAGTAGACAAAAAGTTAGTTTTCATGTTTTCAAGCGCTGGCATTACTCTTACAAACATATAGACTAAATTTAGTTTTGTTAGTCTGAATTTCAGTCCTTTAGATTTTCTGGAAAACAGATTCTGAGTTGAAATTAGTGTGCAGTTATTTCATCAGGGATGCTCTCTGGGTCAGCTCTGTGGCGTGAGATTGAGGAACACAGGGCTAATACATTTGACTCAAAGAGCTGAATTTGATTCAGTAATGACAAAAGCTACCAAAAAGTAGCTTAGATGGTAACTGCTAGACACCAGCACTTTGTATCTGGAGAAATAAATGCAGCACACACAGCATCTATTCCAATGGCAGCCACTGCACCAGTAACTAGGTTTCCTCTTTTTAAATCTCCAAGAGGTTGTCAGAAATACCTGATGTCTGTCTTTATCCCAGAATCTTACTTAAATAATAATGCAATTTTCTTTGTGTTCTCTAGTTTCTTCTAGTGGTTGACAGCTCTTAAATAACTCTCTCCATACACTGATTGTTTGGGGAAGTGAAAAGTACAGGATTTTTTAAAAAATCTGTTTTACTAACAGATAAAGATTTTCTTCTGTATAGCCTGACAAAAAAAAAGTCTCAAAGATGTCATTAACCAAAGTCCACAATATTAATTTAATTTTTGATAAGATTATCTGATTCATGTCATAATTTTCTGAAGATGCTGATATTCATGATTGATTTATTAATTTGTATTTATTATAGGGACTGTTGTATAATGTTTATGTTAATTAGTATTTTATGCTTACGTTTTTAAGTATGAATATAACCAGATTTTGTGCTCTCTACCTTTTAACTGAGGTTGTGTTTTCTTGCAACAAAGAGAATTTATATTCAAATGAAAAATATAGTTGCTTTTTCAAAAGCAAAGCAATTGGCAATTCTGTAAATAGATTTCTTTACCATGGCACTAAAATAAAGCCTGGAAGGTGTGGTTGTCATGATATTTCTTTTACAGGGAAAACTAATGTTTTTAAGTATAGATTTTATTTACAAAACAAGAAAATATCTGTTTTAATTCCTCATGGTACTTTTCTGTCTTTGAAGAAAGTTGATCAACAGTTATACCTATGCACATCCAAAAAGCAATCTAAAGGAAATAAGTTGATTGTGAAGTGAATGTCATGATTTACATACTATATCTAAAATGAATTAAGCTGCTTTACAACTGTGTACACACCTAACATGCATTAACTACTTTATTTTAACAAAATACTAAAACACATTCTGGAATTACAACAATAAATACAACATAGTCCTGGTCCACCAGGGGTTCAAATTCTAGTGGACAAATTGTGTTGAGGTTCACTGATTAGAAAAATCAATAGAACTGAACAAATGTTCCATTTTCCATTTACTTCAGTTGTCAAGGAGTAACAACTGCAGCAACTATAACTCCACAGATATTTGCTCAAATAACTGATGAACAGTACATAGAAATGGCATAATATTCACCAAAAAGAGATTTTTCTGTTGAATTACTTCAATAGCAAGGTAGACAACTTACTTAATGAACCCATTTGTTTAAAGATCAAATAAGGATAACCTTTGTGTTCTGGCACTGACTGTATTCAATGTGATAGGAATTCCAAAAAAAGCTATTTCAACTTATTTATAATTTGCATGCATTAATTGTATACGTTAATGGATTTCAGTATTATATTTTCACATATGCATACAGCACACCTTGATGAAATTAGCTCCCCTTTATCCATCACTGCTACCTTTCCCAACCTTTAGTAATCACTATTCTACATACAGGCTGACTCTTAGATTCACATATGAGAGGCAACATGTGGTATTTTTCTGTATTTAGCTTATTTCATTTAACTTGATTTCCTCCAGTTCCATCCTTTTTACTGAAAAATGACATATCTTCTTTCTTTTGTATGGCTGAATAATATTCAATTATGTGTATATAGCGTATATTTTTACCTATTCATCTGTTGATGGGCATCTAAATTGATTTTATATTTTAGCTACTATGAATTGAGATACAATAAACATGGATATACAGGCATCTCATTGGTAGGTTGATTTCTTTTTTTTTTTTTTGATAAATACCCAGAAGTAGGATAACTAGATGCACATGATATTTCATACACACATCTATTTTTAATATTTTAGGAACATTCATACTGTTCTGCATAAAGGCTTTTTTACATTTCGAAGAACAGTATATAAGAGCTCCTTTTTTTTTACATCTTTGTCAGCAATTTTGCCTTTTTTGATAATATCAACCCTAATGTGGTTGAAACGCTTTTCATTATAGTATTCATTTATAGCTTACTGTTGGCTAAGGACATGAAACATCTTTTTATTTATGTGTTGTTCATTTGTAGTTCTTCTTTTGAAAAATGTCTATTCAGATAATTTCCTATTTTTAAATTGGATTATGTATCCTTCACTGTTAAGTTTTTAAAAGTTTCTTACATATTTTTCCGATAAATTGTTTTTCAGGTGAATCATTGGCAAATGTTTTCTTCTATTCTGAAGAATCCTTCATTAGGTTCCTCGCTTCCACTTTTTCTATGCAGAAACTTTTCAATTTGATACAATTCCATTTGTCTAGTTTTGTTTTTGATTTACTGCAACTTTTGAATCATACCCCCAAAATAATTTCCTGTTCCTACATTTCAAAGTGCTTCCCTTATATTCTCTTCTAGTAGCTTCATTGTTCCAGTTCTGACATTTATATTTTTTACCCATTTTAAGTTGATTTATGTGTAATGTGAGAGATCGGAATAATCCGTTGTACGTGGATATTCGGTTTCATATAAATAGAGAATGTGGATGTCACAAAGGTAAGTTTGGGGAAGAAGAACACAAGGGTATGTGACTGGACCATAGAGAGCTGTGGTACAGATTCTGAGTATCAGTGTGAATAACTAAATAAAAGACAATAGAATTAAACTGGCAGCTTTATTCTCCAAGAGGAAGTGCTTGGTGGATAGGAGTGAGGAACAGGCATTTGAACTTCTCTAGTTCATCGGAGTCTGAAGGGAAAGAACTGAGTTTGAATCAATTTTCTATGCTTCTAGTGGGTTGTGAGCTGACTTCCAGTGGTGCTCATGGGTGCCTCAGTGTGTTTGTGCACGTGCATGTGTATTCATGTGCACTTGTACTCCCGTGCAAGGCTGAAAGCCCCAGAGTGTGGTAGAACTTTTGCTCTCTGAGATCTTGCAACTTCTATTCAGCACAGATTTCACTGACCACTGTGATCACTAATAACGAGAATCGCTGTGTCAGACACCCTGGACAGAGTTATGCAGTGAATGTGTGGCACAGGAACATAGACTTGAAGAGCAAACATATACTTCAAGGCCATAACGTCAAGTGAAATTACTCAGACACAGAAACTTAAATGTCAATAGTTTCCCTTATATCAAAAACCCAAGGAGCAAAAATAAAAGATAAATAAGAAATAGGGAATATTTTTTGCAAAAGGAAAGGGGACCAAGAGATGGGGCTTGGAGGAAGGTTGAGAGGGGATGAAAACATTTAAGATGTGTTGTGTACATGAATCAACTTCACACGATCAATGTAATCATTATGGTCTCCAGATTTGTACCAATATCGTGGATCAGTATTAATTGATTTTTGAATTTCATATTAAATATCTTTTTCTCTTAAAATGTATAGCTGAGATCCATAAAGACAGGTTCTACAGAGCTTACACTGAAATAAAAAAGGGCAAAGATACAAACACCATGATTCTAAAATCCTTTTCAGCTGGAAAGCACAATGAATGAGTTCTCTCATTGACAACTAAATGGAGGGAATTCTAGAATCTCATCTTTAGCTCACCATAGAATATTTGTTTATTCTATTCCACACAGATTTTAAAGAATTCAAGCAAGAAGCTGATATTCCCCCATGGTTTCTCTCTTTATCCCATGTCCTCCAATACCAACAGATACCTAAGGTCATTTCTGTTATAAGAAGGTTGATAACTTTCAAGAAGGGAGCTCTTTTTTTAACCCAGCAGCTGGAGAAGAAGCTGTGTCCTTTAGGTTATGAGACTTCTGAGTGCTTCATCCGCACAAATAGTTTCAGAGAATCAATTTTTAGGCATTCAAAATCCATATAAAGTTTCTTCCAGAAAATCAATTATGCTAATTAATGACCCTATCATCAAAATACTACTCTTAACCATTTTATAGAAGAATTACAGGTCTTTCATTCATCCTAAAACTTAAATGTACATATTAGGGCAATGTTGCACTAAGATAAAAGTCTTCTAGTTCAACTGAAAGGGGAAATCGAAACCCTGGATTTAAGCCATCTGCTGAAGACTGAAGAATTCCTATCATTTCCTGTCTTAAAAACATTTCTATTAAACTGAAGATGGGCATTAAAAATTACTTGCTTGGTCACTGTTCGAATGTCCCAAATTCAAGCTGTCCAAGTGATATAAGTTGGTGACACTGATTATTTAAATTGTAACTGGAATATTTTCCAAAACAAATAAAATTTTCCAGATAATACTGAATGAAGTCAAAGATGTAAAAGTTTTATGTGATTTCTATCAGGTTTAGTATGCTTTATTTAATGAGGTAGTTAAAGTTTATTCTATCAATGCATAAAATTTTTATTTCAATTATTGTAAAACCTCATCATATTTCACTTGCTAAAAGTACTTACTGTTTTAACTTTTCATTATCAAAGAATAATCTCATTTAAACCTATAAAAACTTTAATATGTCAACTTATGAATATGCAAAGAGAAACATATAAATTTCAAATTGATTTTATGATACCTAAGTAAGAATGTTTGATGATTGCAATTTTTGTTCTAGTTTTATTTCATCAAGTTTTAGACCCATGAGCTCCTGAGAGATGGAAAATTCTCAAAGGCTCCTTTATTTCCTTCTTATATTATGAGTTATATTGAATATAGGAACATGCTTTATTCTGTTCTCTTATGGGTTTGACCTTATCTTTCTCTTACAGGTAAAAATTAAGTTTCCATTACTTTCTGATATAAAGAGCATTGGTTTCAGGGCTCTACCCTAAGTGTTTTAAAATTAAGAATTACAAAACATTCTTTTACTTAAATGTGAAATAAAGTTGGATATATTAATGAATCAGAACAGTTTCTACCAATAATATTTACTACTCTGCCCATTGTTTTTCTGAAGGACAAATCATATAACAATTAAAAGTAAGGTCTGTGGAATTCAGATATGAGTTACAAATAGTAGTTCTGCTGCTAACCAGCTAAGACACATAAAATTAGTGATACACTTAAATAGCATGAGCAAAAAGTGTAAAATATTGCATCTACTTTTTCTTTATGCCGAATTATTCTTCTCTTTTTTGAAAACAAAAATTTCTCTAGTGTAGCTGATTTGTGCTGCTCTGTAAACCCTGGAATGTACCTGGAAATATTTATCTCCATCATTTGGGCTGTGTTGTTTCCCTCTCCCAATCTAGGATGGATTTTACCCAGTGATTTCATCATCTTTTATACACTCACCCGGGTTCCCACAACTTCACCAAAGATGAAATTATATATATGGAACTCTGCAATTGCAAACATTTTAATTATTTTCCAAGGGGACATTTAAGTATGTTTGTAAACCTGCCAAGGTCAGTAGACTAAGCAGACTCTCTTCTGAAAAAGGAGAGATGAATGGCAAAGAGATCTGCAGGAGTGATTTCCAATCTCACATACGTAATCTTAGTTTATACACAGAAAAGGAACTGCATACATAACTAAAATAAAGAAGAGCAATTGCTTCTATATTATCAAATTATCAGAAATTAGATATTTATATATTTTCTAAGTTTTCAAAGTGCTCACTGGTCAAATATAATTTCAGTTTTTACTAACCAAGTACAGAATGATTAATAGTCCCATTCTATCCTCTAATTTCTGGCTGCTTTCTGAGTCCTGGTCTTCTCTTTACTCTTTTTGGTCCTTTCTGAGAAAATTGAACAAGTCAAAATTGTACCAGGTATAACCAAACTGAAATTTTAAATAGACAGATATAGATACAGACATATAGATAGTAGCAGATATATGAGAAAGAATGTAGAGATAGAAAAGAGAGAGTGCATACTGACACTTACCTTATAAAATCCCAAATTTAGAAGCCTACCAAATAATCTACTAAAACTTTGGTTTTTTTCCTGAGACTATTAGTTAATAGAACAAAAGGTTTATGTTTCATTGACCTCAAAATGTATGATGAGTGGAAAGAGTTAATAAAAATAAGTTTTCAAAGATAACACTGCAAAGGGTTTCCTCTGTTACCAGACAAATGAAGAATCAGAGAAAAAGAGGACAAGCATGGAGAAAAAATTTGCTCTTTCCCAAAAGCTTTTTTTGAAAATTACTTGGAGACTTAGAGACTCTGTTGATTTTAATTAAGTGCTCATTAGATTGACAAACTTTTTAAAAAGTGATCCTACTTGCCATGTGGGTTTTCATTTGCTCTCCTGGCTTTCATTCTAAATTACTTTAGAACTCGTTCAGAATAACTTGTTTATTCAAGGGAAATTACTTATAACCCTTTAAAGAATTCAGATAGAGTTTATGTCTTGTGGTTACTGCTTTATTATTTTTACACAGTTTTATAATTTTCACTGAAATCTTTTAACTCCTCCCAGCAAAGTCAAAGTCTTCCCAAATTGAACCTAATTCCTTTGGTACCAGTGGGGAAATAACTTGTAATCTTTGAAATCTCCAGAGTTAGACATCGACTCAGACATAATTGAATAGGTAGAGTCCTGGAAGCCCCGGGTCGACCCAAACAAACAACTGAAAATTTTTTTCTAACTATTGCTTTCCATAGAAAAATGCCTGAATGAGTTATTTATAATTATATAAGCATATTAATACTATTTTCTGAATGAACATTTTACTTTTGAAATTACATTGTTATAGAATTGTCTTAAATATTCTCCGCTTACCATGACTCTAAAAAAAAATGCCTAATATTAAAGAAACTGTTGTGGAAGGATTAGTATTAGGAAATAATTCTAGACCTGACACAAAAAGACTATTTGTCATAGTTAATTAACTATTGTGGTAATTGTTCATCTCCTGGATCCGCTTTTATAGTTTTATGCTTCTCTTCATTTATTGTAATATTAAAAGGTGCTGTAATCATTAATATTAAATGGTATATTTTACAGCATGAGACTTAGAAGCCAGAAATACACTGATAATTTTCCATTTCATACTCACTGCTTTTAGATCTTTTGACCAAATTTGTACTAGTGTGTGAATACATGCATCGTTTGAACAAGCTGAAAGTTACACCCTATTTTACATGGATTTGCAGGGTATCACTAATGGCATAATGGATTTGCCTGGATATATAGCAATAAATGGTTTTTGTTACTAGTAATCTATTGCATAACTTGGAAGTATGAGACTCCTAATAAACAACAAAAACATTAATTTAAAATATAAAATGATGGGAACAAATAATCTTACAATTCTTAAAGTGCCTAAAATGTCCTATTTCATATCTGATGTTATATTACCTGAATTTTTGGCTCTCTTTCTTTTTTTTTTTACTTGAACAAAAGCAATAAAACAAAAAAAAAATGAGATACTGCGTCATACTGAAATGCCTAAATTATAAAAAAACTGACAACACCAAAGATTGGCACAAATATGGGACAATTAACCTTTTGTATTTTATTTGCAGGAATGTGAAATGGTGCAACCAGTTAGGAAAACTGTGTTTGGTTCTTCATAAAATTAAACAGATACCTACTCAATGAATTAGCAAATCAACTCCCAGATATTTACCAAGTAAAATGAAAGTATATGTTTACATATAAGTTTGAACAAAAGTGGTTTATAGCAATTTTATCCACAATAGTTCCAAGCTATAAGCAAAAGGAAATGTTCAACGGAAGGAAAATGGAGAAATGAATTAATGTGAATTTATTCTTTTGAGTATTACTCACTAACTTCAAAAATAGATGCCTGATATGAACAGTACCATCGATGGATCTTAAAAATATACACAGTGAAAAGAACAAGGGAGCCAAAACATAATATATGTCTCCATTTATATGACATTCAGAAATAAGCAAAGCTAATCTTTGGTGAGAGAAATCAGAATTCTTGTTTCTTTGGTCATTGAGCATTGACTATAAGGTGCATTAGGGAACAAACCTCCTGAAGTGTATCCAAATGTTTGCTATCTTGATTGGAATGGTACCTGAAAGGTTATAAACATTTCTCCATTAATGCATTCGGTTGTGCACACAGTTACAATATTTAAATTACTTCATTAAACTATATGCTTATAATTCTTTACATATACATTAACCTCAATTTTTAAATATGTGAAAAAGTGATTATTGTATCCAATTTGGCTTTTCATTCATTAGAAACATTCTAGAAATTCATGCTACCGATATATATTTATAAAGGCAATTTAAGATACAACTTTTATCACTAATAAACTAAAATACTTATAAATGACTAGTTTTAAAGGAAGCTCTGAAACAAATCAGGTCATGGAAAAGATATCAGTATGCTTATTTGTTTTGATGATGCTATAACACTGAGTTAAATTTCACTCTACATTTTACTATTTAACCCTAAAACCAAACAAGACAATATAAATCATTTTAATTTCCAGCAAACATTTATTCTGTCACAAGGCTAATTTAAAATTAATTTAATTGTGTAGCTCAGATGCTAGTTCAAGGAATGATTTAAAATGTCATTACATATTATTCATATAATAAACATTGGTCTTTAAATTTGAAATATATTTTAATATACTGATCTAAAATAAAAATATAATTGCACATTTAGTTATTATATCCTATTCTAACCTGAATAGATGATTTCAAATACTCAATTATTTTGATATATGCTGCCATGAGACTAATAGTTTGGATAATCTTGGTTTAGTGTTTAAATTTCTTTTTTGATTTTCCTACTTTTTCTGTTCAGACTCTATAATTTAGATTTCTATTTTCTGAAAAAAACTTGGATAATTTAGTGAGCAAGTTAATGGTCTATATCTATATATTAGTTATGTAACTTTCATATTACCAATTTCTCATCAAAGATGTTGATATGTAGTTGTCCTGAACTCAAAACTGTAAGGAAGAGCTTCCAACAAGTGGATCAAACTAGGTATTCATGATGAAGAGTGGCTTTGCATGTTGCCCTTCTTCCATTATGCTTTAATATCAATATACATTAGTACACCATGGCATGAATTTTTAAGAAATGTCTCTGGACAGAATTTCTGTAATAGCAGATTTTCCAAGTGGAATATGTATATATGAGTTTTCTACCTACTCCATATGGCAAATAATGCCATTGAAATTTTACGTTATACACCTCAGGCATGACACTGTTCCGTTGCCTTCCACTGTTCTGACTGTTGGCACCACTAAGCTAGTTTTTCAAAGATCAACACTCATTGGTCTGTGTTCTTGCTTGCTGTGTTTTTGGTTGCCAGCAGAATTAGACTTTGTCTTAACCACTGAGTAGGTTCTTTCTATTTAAGTTTCAAAGCTTATCTCTTATATATTCTTACACAAAACAAAATATATTAGAGACTCAAAAAGTAAAATATGAAAACAAAATGTGAAGCCATCAGATAATGTGCTTCTCTACAAAAAGTTCCACATTAACTGAAGGCAGGTTCGTATTTAACTTTCACTCACATTTTGTCACCAAATAATTGATTTTGGTTTTTATTTATCTAAATTAGAAACTAATTAGTATTGAGTTTCCAGGCTTTACAGTTCAGCGCTGTCAGCTCTCTATTACAATGAAGATGAGCCATTTTGAAACCCATTATGTTTGACACATAGCCACAGTCTGAAGGAAAAGTTTGTGTGTGTGTCCTTGCCTTAGGTACAGACTGATAAAAAGTTCAGATGAGATTTCCATACTGACAGCCACCATGTAGGGGATGGGGTAGAAGGTGGGTAATAGCTTATACCAACATGCCTGGTAGACAAAAAAGGGCCCGTTTTCCATAATTCGCTCAAACTCCAAACAGCAACTTAATTTTCTTTCAGTTTTCAGTTTGAGATGCACGGCAGGGATCTCCTCCCCAAGCAAAAGGCAATATGAGGTGAGAAGAGGACATGCTGCCAGCACAGGTATAGGCCTGCATAATGGAACTGCGGCACCCAGAAAGAGGCTTTTCATTTTAACAACTGTGATAGTGAGGAAGGAAGCATAATGAAGATGGCATAATTGAAGGGAGAGAAGGAAACATTAACCATGCATTGAGAGGAACACTGTGGGGGTTAATTCTGAGTTCGTTGCTTGGCCAAGTGTTCAAGCTGCCTGATATGTCAAGAAACTCAGAGAGGTGAGCACCTACATCATCACAACCCCCTGAAATCTAGAAAGTTTGTTTCATTTTATTTTTAATAAAGGAATAAATGGAATAAATTTTTAATAAAATGAAGCCAAACTGTTTGGTACTGGGTCTTTTATTTATTTTTTTTTTCATTTCCTTACACATGTTGACTCTTAGATACTGGCAACCCAATGAAGATTTAAGTTATACATGAGGAGAAACAAATCATTTTTTAAAAATTCGTATATTTCTTTGCCACCAAAGAACTCCATATCCTGAACAGAAAAATTTAAACAGGAACAATTTTAAAGTATAAAACAAAACAAGAAAACTGAGAAAACTGGAAAGGGTGGAAAGAAAAAGAGAATATATTAATGTCTATAAGAGATCCAGGCAAGCAGTTACAAAATGTGTGATTTCAAGAGATTAAATTCAAAGAAATTGTGCAATCTTACTATTACATTTGCAAATGGCATACAAAGTTGTACTTAATTATTTACTGAGGTCAAATACATTTTAATTCCAGCAAGAGTCATGTGATCATCAGTGTTTATGACAGAACCTCAATTTGTAAAACAAAATAGAGAGAGAGGGAGGGAGGAGAGGAAAAGAGGACATAAAAAGAATTAAGATGTCCTATGTCCTTGTACCAATGGCCCATGATGAATGTAATCATTATATACTATAAATATGAACTAATGAAAATAAATTTTAGGAAATCACAGTTAAGAGTTATTTGTTTAATCCTTAATGAAAAGTAATAGACACAAAATACATATCACAGTTTTCTCTCAAAGAGTTGTAACTAATTGTCTAGATTTGTAACCAATAGGTTTCCTGAACTTGTTAAACCTTCAAAAATTCTTAGAAAAAAACAACCAACAAAGTTGCATGCACCGTGGATTTTCCTGCTGTTAGAGAATTCCTGAGGCATGTTTAATAGGAATAAACAACCTATCTCTAAAGGAAAATTATATTTGTATTCTTACCTACAGGAAGCTCATGAAGAACCCATTGAGAATAAGAAAGTCACTGTTTATTTTACTTAGATTCTTATGTCTTTGACTCTGTTGATCAATATCACCCCTAAATAGGTTACTGTGGGATTGAGGCTTTGCTTCATTCGATAAACCCCAAGTTTCTCAACCCCTCTCATTTTTTTTAGAAAAAGGTGAACAAAATACTTTGAAAAGAAGCCTTCATCTTTTTCCCTCCAAATGCCTTGAGAAATTCTTCAGCCATACTTTGAAGGTATATGAGTGGTTTTGAAATAAATCATGTTCTCATCTGGCCATAGGCTAGAAAGAATTTAAACTCATTTGGTTAGCTCTGAAAAAAATCAATAGAGAAAAAAATATGGCATTCACATAGGTAACAATAAACAAATACTATTTTTCTGGTGTAAAATATTTAGAAACCAATATTTTAATCAAAAAATATACATATAACTGCTAACTGTATGTTTGTTGATACCTCTATCTGCATGCATTTTTTAATTTATTCAGCTATTAAAACATCCTTTGAGGGTCTATTGTATTAGATCCATGCCAAGTACTAGAAATATGTTTTTCATGTGGGATCAAGTCCTAATAATTTGGTGTTTCATAATATGGCAGATCTCGTGAGATATAATACATGAGTATTGAGGATGAGATGATGTTACTTAAAACTCAAAGTAATGAACACGTTTATTTTAAAATATAGAAAATAATTAAACTCTTAATTATACTATTAAGTGTTTTATTTTATTCTAGTTCTGGGAATTTGGTAAGCCATATGTGTTATATAGAATTGCAGAAATATCTAGAGCATCCATTTCAAAATTATTGTAGATGAAAATTAATTGATATAAAATAATTTCAGTTTGTTGCAGTCTCACTATGTATTAATCAATGTAACACAACTTGTATACCTTCATACAATATTTCATGTATTTCCAAATCACTAGTGAAATCGTGTGTACTTTCTGAACATTCATGAAATTTTCCTTAGATATACATAGTTTGTCACATATTCATCATTCCCCAACTGTACAGAATACAAGTCTGTAAAGAGAGCTCCCAGCAGTCATCAAATTTGATGGAAATTATGCTCTATATCACAGCTGGACACTTGATGCACACAAACTTTCTTTTAGTTCTTAAGCAATATTTACAATTAGTTCATATGTATAAAGCCCAGATCAGATTCCCTTAATCTTGTCAGTATATATTGTGTCATTAGATGCCTAACAGATGGTAATTAATAATTTTTAAGTGATTGGGGTGTTTTATACATTTATATTGCAAGCCATCAAATTTAACAACGTATGTCAGACACCAAGGAAAGTTATACTTAAGATAGTTTTCTGCAAACCACTCACATGACAAAGATGATGCATGTCTTCACTTTTAGTAAGAAAATTATTAAATTACCTGACACATAAATTACAGAACTATTTCAGGAATGAGTTCTCCAAGTGTTTCTATCTCCAAGTCTTGTAGCAAGTTCCCAAGAACAGTAAAAAAAATGCTGTATAACTATGCTTTTTTTTCTTTTGTTTTTTTTGAGACAGGATCTCTCTCTGTAGTTCAGGCTGGGCTTGAGCTCACTATGTAGGCCCGGGTGACCTTGAACTAATGACAATCCCCCTGCCTCAGCCTCCCATATGCTGGGATTACAGGCCTGCGTGTATCTATGCTGTTAAAGCACTGATCATTTTTGTTTGTGTGTTTGTTTTATTACTAAAATCTTATCCCTCCAACTCATCTTTGAGTTGTTTTCTCCTTTTCCGTGTTCATGAAATGTTGCAAATGTCTTATTCTTTTTGTATTGTATGCATTTAAGTTCTACAGTATGATGTGATGGAACATATGTAGTAAGTAAAGAAGGTACCGCGGTGTAGAAAATGAACATAACTCTCATCTCAGTTATTTACTTTTTTGTCATTGTAGCAAGAGCAACTAAAAATGAATAGAATCAATACACAGCACAATTTATTTTTATAATACTCATGCTGTACATTAGATCCATTAGACTTTCCTCTGACAAAATTCTGTTGCTCATAGTTCTACCTCTGTGCCACTTTCAGTCCTATGCTATGAGACAGTGTGAGTTTCTTATTACCTTTACCTGAAATATGACCTTAGCTTTCTATCAGCTATTTCTCATATCTCTTTCCCCATATTCAACTCATATTGAACAATGCTGTTTGATCAGAACTCAGGAAGCATGCTTCTAAGCATTTAATTTTTTTCCATATTTTAGCTTCTTATTTAACCTAGGAAACCCTTTACATTTCACCTATTTTTACATTTCTAACCTAGGTATGTATTTGTCTACTCACTTATTCATTCAACAAATATTGGACACACCCCATTGCAAGAGTCGGTTAAGGCATGGTGGTTAGAGCAATAAGCAAAATAGGAGAAAGCCCTCACCTCCAAGGATATCTCATGCTCGTGGAGACAACTGATACTGTGGTACTTTTATGAAGATGTCTTGGTCAGAGCTGACTCACTCAACTTTCCCAACTCATCCCAGTTGCTGATACTCTTTGTTGGCTGGTCATTCATCACTGAATTTTTAAAGACAATTGTATTGAAGTTTCAGTTGAAAACATTAAAAGTCACTATCTCTCTGTGCCCACTTCTGTCTTTCTGAACTTGGTACAGTTATACTTTTTACTAGCATTCCCATTCTGTAGATTCTCCTCTGCCAGAGGATTTCCTAGGAAATGTTTATCAGTGATATGAAGGAAGACGTAAGACAAATAATTACTAAGAAAACAATACATACCTTATGGAACATAATGTGGGGAATTATATTTCTGGTTGCCAGTACCCTAATACTCCTTTCTGTGCGATGTACCCCTTTTGCTGTTGCGTGATTATGTTTCAACACCTCAGCTGTATTTCTTGCTTTGAACAATATCTAATATATTTGGAAGAGGCATGTGACACATCCATGAAAACCTTTTAAGAACTACCATGTGATTCACCAATTTTTTCACTTTTCTCTACCAACATGATCAATAGTGTCCACATAGAAGTTCCTTATTTCCCTGAGTTCTAGGGGGAAAATCAAATAAAGCAAAACCAAAATTCACTCCTGTAAATAAGTAACATCTAAGTGTTACTGGCTTGAGAGTCTTGGGTTGCTTCAGTAGACCCTAATTTAACCCACATGGAGCACTGAGTATGTTATCAAGCAACATAAAGTAGGTTAAAGAAATAAAGAAGTATGGTGTTGGGATGGGGCAGGCACTTAAATAAATAAAGGTGTCAGGGATGAAATCAATGATAAGATATTTGAAGAAATGCTAAGACTAGATAAGAGAACAATTCAGGTAGATCTTTGGAGAGAGTCCTGAGAAGGGAGACCCATAATGCAAGGTCCTGAAATCAAGATGTATTTGACACAAATAGTACAGATAAATAGAATTCAAAAGGGTGAACATTTCTCAAAGATGAAGTGAAATGATACAGGAAACAGATCGTGCAATGTCTGCTTGATCTTTTTTTTTTTTAATCTGAGGAATAAATCTTTGGGGATTACAGGGCAATATGGAAGAAAATTTTCTGGGCATATTCTGGACATATTTTAAAGTTAAAATAAACAGGTTTACTGACAGGCTGCGTGTGGGTTATATGAGAAAGAAGTCTACATGAATTTTTTTTTGTTTTGACCTGAGCAACTGGAGGGGTGAAGTTACCATTTCCTGAGAAACCAAACTGTTGAAGAGAATTTTATAAACCAAACACATTTGTCAAATTTCTTTCCTTATTTTAATTATAATTTTCCTTCATGCTTTTTATACATTCTCACTTCTGTGTTTCCACCCTTATAATTCTTTAATCTTCACATGTCTAGATTCTATTGATTCTTCCATGATTAATCTATCTGCTACTCTCCCCAAGAAGACTATAGTTATGAGAATCTCAACCAAAAATTCACTGTCTCTTTCTACCTCCATAATACAATAAGACTCTTTAAAAAATAAATAACACTAATAACATTCTCACTTATTTTATATTATTTGTATAATTTTTGAGGTTCAGTAAAAGAAAAATTTAATTGTCACTTATATTAATAATGAGGGCAAATTTGAGAGAATTATACTGGTAGGATTAGTCCTTGTATTAAATCCATCTCTCTACATTCACATTTCTTCTCTTCTATACACTTTCTCACAGTAGGTAATTTCCCTTTGAAAAATCTTGAATCTCAAAGGAAATAAATACACAATTAGATCTAAGGTACATTTGTACTTTCTTTACAATTTCTAAGTCAGTATTTATGTAAAGTTTCCCTCTCCATCAAGGGAGTAATGAATATCTGAGTAAAGAGGACAAGTACTTATTCTGTTGAAAAACTAACTTTCCTACCCTGTGGAGTATTTACCCTGTGTCCATAATTATATCTTGAATAAACAGCACATATTTTAAGCTCTAATTCTGTTTTATCATCATTATCAGATTAAGAATTGCCTACAGATCAGTAAAGCAAACTCTTGAGTACATCTAGTTGTCATGGTGGTGTGACATTGGGAACATTATATGTTCTCTAGACCATTCCTCTACATGACTATTCCCCTGCTCTACTCTTGGCCATCATGAATTAAGATTTTCTTCCCTTCACCCTTCCCCTATGATTTTTCTTCTTTGAACCAGGAAAATATGAACCAAGTTTAATGGACTGAGATAAATGAAATTTCTTCTTCATTTAAGTGATGACAAAGCTGACTAATACAGATAAGTAGTATTGGAAGTAGAGTTGTTGCTGTGACTATATGTGACCATGTGATTTAGATGATTTTGGAATTGGTTTGTGAAAGAAGTTTGGATAGCTTTGGAGATGTGGTCTAGAAAAGCCTTACAATTCAATAAACAGAGCTTAAGTAATAAGTGATCTAGTCACAACTCAGAAGATAAACATGCTAATAAGAATGTGTAATTAAAAGGCCAGGCTTAGGAGGTTTCAGTTGTGAACAAAGACACCTTTAGCTGTTGGACTGGTGACAATATTTGTACAATCTAACAGATAACTTGTCTATATTTTGCCCATATCCTGAGATTTTATTTCAAAATAACACAAAGTTCAGGCTGTAGCATTGGTATGCATGCTTGCCTTTAATGAGACTTGTAGTGAGCACAGAAATATTTGAACAATTTAAATTTTATCCCAGAAGGTACCATACATGTGAAATTGAGGCCAAAGGACTGTTGGCAAAAACAACAGAATTGAAAGGAAACCATGTACTTTGTAAAAGGATAAGAAGAGAGATGACTTGCAAGAATTCTGAAATTCAGCAAGACCCCTTCCTTTGCAGGTTTAGGGGTGCAAAAATGTTGTAAGGGGAACTGCTAATTCTTATGCTGATAGCACAACTTGGTGTTAGTTATGTGATCCTGGATTTACTGGCATGTAGAACCCAAGAGTTGTACGGTCAGAATAGCTTCCACAAAGACCTCAGAGGAAGTTAGGAGACTAGACAAGGATCACCTCAGAGAACAATGCATGAAGTTGTGACAGTGAATTCAAATGTGCAGTGGAGACATCAAGAAGCCAGAGATGACAGAACATGTAATGTTTTCAGAGGAATGCTGCAAGCATGAGTGAAGCTAGGTCATGAGAGATAGGTCATGTGGCTTGCAACTTGAAAATTCATATGGGTGGGGCCACCTAAGCCACTTGGAAATCACATGTGTGCCCTGGATGCTGGGCATGGAACTACAACACTTAGTTTTTGCCTGCTTGTGTTTCAGTCTTGCTTTGGTCTAAATATAGTACTCTCTTTTTGAAGAGGAATGTGTACAGAGTGCTATTGCACAATGAGATTATGTTACTTGTTTTTGAGTTTTCAGGGGCATAGAGATAAGTGTTTTCTTTGAGTATTAGAAAAGACTTGAATTTAGACTTTTGAAAAATCTGGATCTTTTGAGCCTTCAGAAAAGGGACTATTGTATTCCCAGTTGTACATGAGATGATTGTATCATGTGTAGGGGAATTATGAATTTGCTACTTTGTTTTCTTGGAGATTACATATGATTAAACAGATGCATTTGGATGTGAGGTTGACAAGGGGTGGATTGTGAGAGTTAATCCTGATTTTTAACTTTATTGGATTAAGAAAGATCCAGTCAATTAGTAAAGTATGGTCCTGGGTGTGTTTGTTTTGGTCATGGATATCTAACTGTGGGAACTATATAATGTCCCTAGCCCATTGGCTTGAATTTCTGCTGCCCTGCTCTATTCCAAGCAAGCATGAATGAAATGTGATTTGCTCAGCTATGTTCTTCCACCGTGATGCTTCAAGCTGGTTGTTCATGGAACTGAACCTCAAACCATGAACTAAATTTAAACTCTGTGGATGTTTTTGGATGAAGATAGAGATTATAGATATGATTGTGGATGAAGATAGAGGTGATAGAGATAATTGAGAAACAGAAATAGAGATAGAGATAGAGATAAAGATAAAGCTAGAACTAAACATAGAACTAGATAGAGATAGACATGTATTTCCAAGGTACATCCTGATGGGGTTTTTCATCATAGTTGTTGACCAAGAAGAATCT
>RJWT010007868.1:0-27015 GCA_004365215.1 Cuniculus paca
ATTTCTTGTTATCCGACTTGAAGACCTGTAATGCTATTTTCTTTCATCTGGTTTTATACTACTTTGTTTTGTTAGAGTTTATTGTCTGTAAATGTATGAACAACCATTTTGAAGAAAGCAAGAGACACTAGGGTAACCATTGTTAATCTGTTGTTATGTCTTGAAAACCTGTATAGCTTGCAGTGATCTGTTTTGAAATGCTATATTATGTTTGACTATTCTGTTTTCTTTTGCTTTTTTCATTCTGTTTTGTTTTGTTTTGTCCTATTCTCCTTAAAAAAATAAATGAATAAAAAATAAAAAGCCCAAGTCTCTTCTCTTCCCTTTTTTTTTTTTTTTTTGTGGCACTGGGGATTGAACTCACGACCTTGCGCTTGCCATTGCACAGGATGAGGATATTTTACAAAGTAAGAACCCTGGCTCCCTGCTGAGTCTCAGTTAAACTTCTAATCTGCTCAAGTTGACACAATGTATTGACCATAACAATCCACCCCTTGTCAACTTGGCAACTAGACATTATTTCTTTAAACCAGCCTCCAGATACCAAGACATGCTAATTCTTACTATTTTGCAACTTGAACATTATAACACAGCTTAACAATCCTTTAGAACCAATATTGAATCTATCAACATTAGAAGCATAGCATTTTGTACTTGGCCCCCCAAAGACTCACATACATCCCTAAATGCAAAAGGCATTAGTTCATCTGCCATTATTGCCAAAATCCTAACAGTTTCAGCATTGCTGAAAAGTTCAAGTCCCAGGTCTCCTCTGAGATGGAAGAGAAACCTTAGCTGCAAGCCCCTGTTCAAATGAAAACAAAGTTAAATACTTCCAACATGCAATGGCACAAGATAAGCATTCGCATTCCAAAAATTACAAACAGGAGGGTACAAAGCATTGGGACCAAAACAAGTCCAAAATCCAGCAGGGCAAATGTTAAACCTTGTAGTTGCACATCCAAAATCTGAAGCAATCTGTGGCAAATTGTGAGCTCCAAAGGGCTTGTGCGACTCCACCCATGTGGCACTTCTGGTGGTTACCAATCCTATGGCATCTCTCTTGGGATGGCTTTGCTTCCTCATTGCAGTTTTCCTTAGATGATCCACATTCCTGGCTTTTCCAAATTTCTTGGGCCTCCACTGCACCTTTGGCTTCACACTCACAGCTTCACACACTGCCCTCTCAGAGACAAACTGCCTGGACTCCCACACCTTCTGAAATCGGGGTGGAAGCTGCCTTAACCTCAGAACTTGTGCAATTCTGCATATGTCTAACACCAGCACCACGTGGATGATGCTGAAGTCTGCTGCTAGCTGCAGCAGTAGCCAGGCTTTCCTCTTTCTTGGCTGCAGAGGTTGACTGCCTGGATCACTGGGCATTCTGAACCTGATTGTGAGGAACAGATTCGCTATGCCACCGCCATTCTGGAACCTCTTTGGGCCTCCACTGCCATTCTGGAACATGGTGCTCTGAGGCTTTCTTCTCAAAGCAAAGTCTCTCAGTTTTGCAGTTTGGAAGTTGCAAAGATTCGAGACTTGCTGCTTTTTGCACTGCCTTCAGGCCATCTTTTCTATTTCTCTGTTCTTTCTCAGCATTTGAGGTCTCAGCTCTATCTTTACAGTCCACGACTTTACTGGAGCTTCCTTTCTGGTCAAACTTACATTTCAAATCACCCTGCTAGGCTCTGTGCTCTTGATTCAAAACATAAATCTGGGTAAAAGCCCCTAACAGTAGCCATGCCATGGCCTCAACATTCGACTGCCTTGAAATTTCTTCTGCCAGATTACTCAGTCCACTGTCCTTAATCTTAGTCTCAGGCAAAGTCTGTGGACATGAGCAAAATGCAGACAAACTTTCTGCCAAGCCATAACACACATTGTGTGGAGTCCAACAGCCAATGCAGTGCTTCTTCCCAGCATAAACATCCTGAACCTGGTCTTTACTGGCAGGCTTTCTATCAGTTTTCTGGTCTCCTGAGTTCTGACCAGACTCTCCCCTACAAAACAGCCTAAGCTGTTCCAGCTCTATGCATTTAGGTGACATCTCCAAACCTTTCCAAACTCTTCCCACAAGCCATTTCTACAGGCTCTTGAACCACATGGTCAGGTACAGTCAAGCAACAACCTCACTCCACTGGTACCAAATTCTGTCCTGGTTACTTTTCTCTCCTTCTGGGACAAAACACCTGACACCCCAAGTGAAGCAAGGAAAGGTTTATTTAGCTTACAGTTTCTGGAGATTTCAGTCCATAATCACCTGACATCAAGGCAGGTTGGCATGGCACAGGGGCAATACTTGAAGGCAGCAGCCAGGGCAAAAAATGAGAGCAAAAGCCCAAGTCTCTTCTATTCCCTCATATTGTACACAGCCACCCCCCCTTTCAGGGTGGGTTTAACACTCACAAAATCTCCTTTCCCTCCTTTGCAGGATGAGGATATTTACAAAGTAAAAACCCTGGCTCCCTGCTGAGTCTCAGTTAAACTTCTAATCTGCTCAAGTTGGCACAATGTGTCAACCATAGCAAGTAAAAACTAGTGTTTTTAGAAAACACAGATAAAAATACTAGGCACTGTTTTCAAATTTTGAAAGTGTATCCTCAGAATAAGCAAATCTCATTATAGAGAATCCCAAGTGAGAGAAGAAAATATATAATAATGGGGGGCATTATAGAAAAACTATGTTGCCCATTTTTTTATTGGAGGAACAATAGAAAAATAAGCATGAAAAAAATAACCAAGAGAAACTTCTGTAAAGCCAGTTAAAGAGGCTTATTGTTTCAGGCACATTTTTAAGGGTGTTGTGGGAGCGATAGGTATAGGTGAAGTGTTGTGAGATTTAATAAATGGTCTTATTGAGGTGAATCAATAACTTGAGATTCTTTAGTTCATTTCCTTAACAAATTCTATTGAGTACAAATGATGCGAATGCAGATAAGAACACCGAAAATAAAACTTGCAAATGATGGGCTAGAAGGTAATCTTTATAGGGTGAACTGATGGGAGTTAAGGAAGCGATTACTAAAGAGGACTAATTACTTAAAAAAAAAAGAGAGAGACTTGTTCTCTTTGAACTCAGAGGTAATGGCTTATTTTTTTGCAAAACATGATTGCCTTTAGGCACAAAATAATGTTTAGTGAAATCCTGAAAAGGTGTTTTATACTAGGATCTTAATTAAGATCATTGTGAAATGTATTGAACCTTTTTTTCACACACTCTCCATTACATTTTAAGGATATAAATGCATTAAATGTGGACTAAGATTTTTCAGTGACTAGACAAAAGAACCAATGACTCAAATTCCATCCTTGGTTGGAAATCCAGAGCTCAAAGTATTTAATTTTCTCTTTGGTGAAGAAATAGCAAAGATAAACTATAGATCTTTGTTACCATGACTTAAAAATAAGTCATAAAAATTAATTTATGAACATATAAGATAAATTATTCTGAAAAAGCAACAATGCTATGTATTATTTAAGAACAAAATGAGAAAATTGAAAATTTCCTTAGAGGTAATTATACAAAAATGCAATCTATTTTACATTTTAAATTCATACTAGCTAATCTTATGAAATGAAATTTATTATAGATATTTTTTCTCTGATTTTACGGTTTCAGAAACCATGGGGAAAAATTATTAAGCATTCTTTAAAAACACAATAAGGGGAAATATTCTCCTTTTTGTCCTTTAAACCTGCTTTCAGATCATAGTACTCACACTTTGTAGAATTGGGTTATGGTAATTTTAACTGAAATTTTAACACTTTTATCTCAGCTATGTTTTGTTGGGCATGAATTTTGTTTACTGAAAACTTGTTACAGTTTTAAAATGCTATTTTGTTAATGAACTTTCAGTTTCTTAATGTAAAGTTGATCTTTCCATTGATATATTTTGCCCCCAGTAACTAGATGTTTTACTTCTTAAAATTCAAATTCAGTTTTTACCATTCCTATAACCATTTTAAGGTGGTGTGGAGTGTGATTTTTCCTTCTATCCTAGAATTGTCTTCAAGAGCACAAAATTAGAAGATAAAGTGCCTTTCAATATTTACATTCTTCAAAGAGATACAACAGTGTAGACTGATAATTTTCTCTGAAAATTGACCACTTTCTCAACCGGTATAATAAAACCAGAGAGAAAGAAAGCGATCAAGTGATTAGGGTAGGTAGCCAAAAAAATCACTAGTGAAAGAAGATGACTAAATGAAGTGCAGTCTGGATTGTTAACTGTGATTACCATTGTTGATCTTCCTTGCTGCTGAGAATAGAGAATCCAAGAGAGGGGACAAGGTGGAGAAATAGGCACTGGGCAACTGCTTCACGTATTTCCTGTGACTCAAGTGGATACTGAAAGAGCATCTTACATAAAGTTGATCTAACAGAATTGAGTGATAAGTAGTGAAATTCTCTGAAAAAGAAATGGAAAGAATGTGCATTGAGAAGAGTTGACACTTTGATTTTGCCTTTCTGTGTTTTTCGTATTATAAATATAAGCAAATGCATATGCAAGTATGAATATAGAAGCTCATATTTTCCTCTCATGTACTGAATTTGGCATATATTAGGAGTGCCCTGCACTTATTACTTACACTTAACACACATATAAGGACTCTGAAGAGAGCTTCATTTTGGTATTGATTTATTTTTCTTTTACAGGTAACTTGTACTGTATTGTACAGATGTGCCACAGTTCATATAAGCAGGCCTCCAATGATGAAAAGTTGGGTTGATTCTTAGCTTTTTCTGATTGTGAATAAAATTCTGCAATGGTGAATTGTGTATATATACATGTCACTTAACACTTTATGTAATTTCTACATGTTTTCCTAGAAGTATGGCTGCTGGTACAAAGGTGACTGGGTATACAATTTTGCCAGAGAAGTCCAAGTTTCCTACCATTTTTCAAGCTCACCACCTGTGTATCAGCATGTCCATTTTACCACATTCTTTCTGACAGAACATGTAAGAGATTTCATGTTTTGCCACTGTGACCAGTGTGAGCTGAGCTCTCAGTGTATAGAAATAATTTCATTTAGAGTGACGGTAAGAAAAATTTTTGTTTAAAATTTGCAGTTATTTGAGGCGTGAAATATGTTTCATGTTTTGTTACATTGTATGATGTCAATGTTCCATAATCTGTAAATTACTTTTTATTACAAAAACTCTGAGCATGAAGAATTATCAAAGAACATGTACAGACTTAGCTTTAGATTATATAATTTCTCATTTTGATGTTCATTACTAGTTTTAATTTACTTACTTTTATTAATGAAATGTATATATCTATCCTAGCAAACATTTTGAAGTATGTACACATTGGGGAATGGCTTTATGAAGCAAATTAACATATATATGATCTTACATCCTTATTTTTTATGGTCAGAACACTTGAAATCTCTCAGCAATTTCCAGAAATACATTGTCATTAATACAATTCATGATGTTGTACAATAAGTCTTTAGTAATTACTCCTTCTAATTGGAATTTTTAATTCTTCGAAATCTTCCCAAATCTCCTCCATCTCTAGCCATGGGTAACCAACACTCTATTATCTACTTCTCTGAGTTTGACCTCAGAGAAGTTCACATATCAGAGTAATTATGTTCCACATATCAAAGGAATAAGGCAGTGCAAATCTTTTTGCACTTCACCTAACAAAATGCCCTCTAGGCCCTCCACATCATCACACATGTATGGACTTTCTTCTAGTTTGTGAATGAATAGTATTCCATGGAGTATATGTGCCCTCATTTTCTTTATCTATTCATTAGTCTAGAGACACTTAGATTGCTTTCCTATCTCAACTGTTAGGCATAGTGCTACAAGGAAGTATGGATATCTCTTCAACTTACTGATTTCATTTTCTTTGGATATAAACCCAGTAGTAGGACTCTTAGAACATATAGTAGCTCCTTTTGTCTTTGTTTTAGCAATTTCCAAAAACAGGATAGTTTCCCCAGTGACTGTACTAATCTATACACCCACCAACATTGTATAAGTGATCTCTTTTCCCTATTCTTACCCAGCACTTACTACCTGTTGTCTTTCTTTTTTCAGTATTTTTTTAAGTAAGTTTATTGGTACATTAAAATGTGTGTAATGATCACTTTCATCATAGAGACTTTGTATCTGTACCTAACTTATCTCAGGCCTTCTTTTTTTCCCCATTCCTTTAGCCTCTCTTCAGCCCCCTCATCCTCTTTATTTACAAAAGCTTTGTTTCTATTTTTCCTTCTTTTGTTACTAATTTTTCTTTTCCTACCCTTCCTTTCCACCTCTCCCCTCCCTAATTTCCCCTTCCCAATTGAGCATTTTCCTCTTATTTCATAATATGTAGCTTACATTCCACATTTTGTTTCTGACACCAAAGAATTAATATGACATCCACACATATGTGTTTGATTTATTTCACTTCAGAGTATGGTCTCAAAGTCCATCCATTTACCTGTTTGTTTATGGCTGAGTGGTACTCCACAGTATAAAAATACCCGATTTTCTTTATCCATTCATTGCTTAACAGGCATCTGAACTGTTTCCAAGATTTAGCTTTTACAAACTGTTGCTATAAACATAGGTGTGCATGCATCATTATGGTACAATGTTTTTAATCCTTTGGGAAGATACCAAGAAGAGAAATAGTTGGGTCAAATAGAATCTCTTGTTTAAGGTTTTTTAGGAAACTCCACACTGATTTCCACAGTGGTTGCTCCAGTCTACTTCCCACTGACAGTGCAGATGGGTTCCTTTTGCCCACAGCCCTGCCAGCATTTGTTCTTTATTGATTTCTAGATAATTTCCTTTCTTTCTTGAGTGAGAAGGAATCTCAACATTGTTTTATTTTGCATACCTTGAATGACCACTGATGTTAAACATTTTTTCATGTATTTGTTTGCTCTTTCTATTTCTTTGTCTGAGAAATGTCTATTCATCTCAGATGCCCAGTTTTTGATTGGGTTTTTTAATTTGAGGGTTATGATTTTTTTGAGTTTTTCATTTATTCTAGACATTAGTTCTTTGAGGAACAGCTGGTAAACATTTTTTCACACTGTTGGTTGTCTCTTCACTCTGTTGATGATTTCTTTTACTATGAAAATGCTTTTTAATACAATGTGATCCAAGTTGTTGATTCTTTATAATAATTCTCTTGAAGTCTGGGTCTTATTAAGAAAGGCTTTGCCTACATCTTTGTCTTCTACCATCATAGTTTTCTACCTAAATTCCAGAAAACTTAGTGCTTCTGTTTTAGTATTTCATATTTAGATCTTTGATTCACTTTGATTTTATTTTAAAGCATGGTGAGACACTTGGGTCTAGTTTTTGTCTTCAGCATGTGGAAAGCCAGTTTTTCCAACAACATGTATTAGAGGCTATCTTTGGCCCATTTGTTGAAGTTAAGGTGGCTGAGTGTGTTTGGAGTTGTATCTGCATCTTATAATCTGTTTCATTGATATTTGCTTCTATTTTATTGCCAGTACCATACTGTTTTTGTCACAGTACCTTTGTAGTATGATTTAAAGTCAAGGTTTGTGGTGCCTTTTAATTTGCCTTTGTCATCCAGAATTGTCTTTGCTATTCTGGGTCTCTTCTCATTCCAAATAAATTACAGGATTGTTTTCTCTAATTCTGCAAGGTATGCTATCGGTACTTTGATTGGAATTGCATTAAATCTGTATAACAATTTTGGAAGTATGACCATTTTCACTATGTTATTTCTTCTTGCTTAGGAACCAAGGCTGTCTTTCTATTTTCTGCTGTCCTCTTCAATCTCCTTCTTCAGAGTACCAGTTTTCAATGTAAAGATATTTTACTTCCTTTGTTAGATTGATTACTATTTCATTTTTTCAGTGCTATTATGAAAAGTGTGGTTTCCCTAATTATTTTCTAGTCAGTTTGTTGTTGGTGTACAGGAATGCTAGTGATTTTTGAGTGTTGACTGTGCATATAGCTATGCAACTGAATTTTGTTATTAAATCAAGAGTTTTTTTTGGAAGATTTTGGAGTCTTCTGTGTAGGGAGTAATGTCCTCTGCAATTAATGATAATTTAACTTCTTCCTTTACTATCTTTATTCCTTTCATTTCTTTTTTTTTGTCTATTTGCTCTGGCTAATGTTTCCAGAAGTACATGAAGTAGAAATGGTGATAGTGGACATCCTGGTCTTGTTCCTGATTTTATTGAGAAAGCTTTCAGCTTTTGACTATTCAGTGTGATGTTGGCTGTTTGTTTGTCATAGATGGCTTTTATTAGTTTGTAACAAAGACCATATATTCCAATATTCTGCAGTTTTTAATATGAATAGGTGTTGAATTTTATCAAATGATTTTTCTGCATCTATTGAGATGATCTGGTGGTTTTTGTCCATGGTCCCGTTAATATGGTGTATTGCATTTATTGATTTGCATGTGTTAAACTATCGTTGCATTCCTGGGGAGAAGTCTACATGGTCACAGTGTATAACCATCTTGATAATTTGCTGAATTCTATTTGCTGCTATCACATTTAAGGTTATTGAATCTATGTTCATTAGGGAGAATGACCTATAATTCCTTCTTTTGGTCGAATCTTTCCCTAGTATTGGTATCAGGGTAATGCCTACTTTCAGGAATAAAGTTGGGTGTATTACTTCCCTCTTGGTTTCATTAATGACTTTGAGAAGTAGTGGCATTAGATCTTCTCTAAATTTCTTGTAAAATTCAGCAGTAAACCATTAAGGATCTGTTCTTTTCCTTGTAGGTGGGTTTATAAGTAGTTGTATCTGGCTCTATTGATAGGGTGTATTACATTTATTGATTTGTATATGTCAACCAACCCCACATCCCTGGAATGCATCCTAATTGGCCAGGTATATAATCTTCTTGATGTTTTATTGCATTCTCTTTGCCAGCAACTTTTTGAGGATTTTTGCATCTAAGTTTCTCATGGAGATTGGCCTGTAGTTCTCTTTTTTTGGTTGGATCCTTGTCTGGTTTGGCAACAGTGTAATACTTTCTACCAGGAACTACTTTGGGAGTATTTTTTCCCTTTTCAATTTCATTAAAGAATTTGAGAAGCAATGGCATTAGTTCTTCACTAAACTTCTTGTAGAATTCAGCCGTGAATCCATCAGGATCTGGGCTTTTCTTTGTTATAAATTTTTAATTATATTTTCAATTTCATTAACTGATATTGGGTTGTTTTGAATTTTTATATCATCTGGATTCAGCTTTGGTAATTCATGTATGTCTAGGAATCTGTCCCTTCTGAGTATTCCATCTTATTAGAATAAAGGTTCTCAAAGTTGATGATTGATAATCTTTTGAATTTCTGCAGGATCCATCATGATTTAACCCTTTTCCTTCCTAACTGAATTTTAATCTTTTCTTTCCTTCTTTTGATAAGGTTGTCAAAGATTTTATCAATTTTATTTAAATCAAAGAACCAACTCTTAGAATCATTGATTCTATTGTTTTCTAGTCTCTATTGCCTTAATTTTGCTCTGATCTTTATAATTTCCTCCCTTGTACATGCTTTAGGCTCCACTTGCTCTTCTTTTCCTAGCAGCTTGAGGTTCATCATTAGGTTGCTTATATGAGTTCACTCTGTTTTTCTGATGTGGGAATTAATGGTAATCTATCTCCCTTATAGTACTGTACCATGAGTTCTGGTTTGTTGTATTGTCATTGTCATTTAATTGTTTAAAATATCTAATGTTTTAAATTTTATCTGTGACACCTTGGTTGTTGAGGAGAGTGTTTTTTAATTTCTATGTCTTTATACAGTTTTTGTGGGGATTTTTTGACATTTATTTCTAATTTCATTGCACTATGGTCTGCTAATGTGCGTGGAATAATTTCACTTCCTTTGTATCTACTTAAGCATGTCCTCTGAACTAGCATGTAGTTTGTTTTGAAGAACATCCCATGTGCATCTGAAAAGAGTGTGTATTCTGATGTCATGGGGTTGAACACTCTATAGACAACTACTAAGTCCACTTGTTCACAAGTTTGTTTCAGTTCTGATATTTCATTGTTGATTTTTTGTCTAGTTGATGTTTCTATCTGTGACAGGGAGGTATTATGGTCCCCTATTACAACTGTTTTAGTGCTTATTTGATCTTTCATATCAGTTGATTTGTTTTATATAGTTGGGTGCACTTGTGTTTTGTGCCTATATATTTATAATTTTTACCTTCTCTTAGAGTTTTCCCTTATCAACTCTGTAGAGACCCTCTTGATCTCTTTTAATGTCTTGGCTTCACATTCACTCTGTTGGCCAATAAAATAGCTACCCCTGCTTTTGTCCAGTTTGCTGTTACATGAAGTATTGTTTTCCATCCTTTGATTTTCAGCCTATGAATTTCTTTTGAAGTTAAATGTGTTTTATGTATGCAGCATATTGTTGGGTCTTGTTTCTTGATCCATTCTGCCAGTCTGTTTCTTTTGGTGATTGGTGATTGAGACCATTTACATTGGTGGTTATAACTGGTATGTATTGCCTGATCCTTGTCAAATTATTTTCCTGTTCTTGATTCCCTATCTTTCCAATCTATTTAATTGCTGGCCTTGCCTCCAGGTGACTCTTGTCTATTGATGTTCTTGGGATTGCGATCTTCATTATCTCTTTCCAAAATATCCTTCAGAACATTTTGCAGAGCTGGCTTGGTGGTCATGAGTTTCTTCAATTGTTCTCTGTCATGAGAGTATTTTATTTTTCCTTTGCAGGTACATCAGTCTAGGTTGAAGGTTGTATTTTTCAGGACTTGAAATATTTTATTCCAAACTCTTCTTGACCTAATGGTTTGTATTGAGAAGTCTGCTGTGATTCTGATGGGCTTTATTTATAGGTAATTTGTTTTGTTTAGCTTTGTTTCTCTAACAGCTTTTAATATCCTGTTCTTACTCTGATTTTCTGGAATCTTATTATATGCTGTGGTTTAGATTTATTTTGATTATGGTTAATTGGAGTTTTCTATGCCTCACGTATTTGTATGTTAAATTCTTTTTTCTTGTTTGGAAAGTTTTCTGCCATTATGTCTATGAACATGTATTTTATGGTATTTGTGGTGTCTCCTACTTTCTCATTGACTCTGATCAATCTTACATTGTTCTTGCATCATCTTGTAGCTGTTGGATTGATTTTTTTTTTATGGTCCCTTGTTGTTTTTAAGAAATCCTTCTTTTCATGGGCACTAACCACAATCCTGCCTTCTAAATCTGATATTCTGTCCTACCTTTTTCAATCAGCTGTACATACTTTCAAAGGAATTTTTAATCTCCTGGATATCTATTTGAATTTGTTTCGTGGATTTCTTTTCTTTCCTAGGTGGATATTCATGGTTTCTATCATTTTCCTAAGCTTTTCTATTACTATTTTTTTAAAATCTGTGTCCACTCTAGTTTCACTGGATAAGTCCTTCATTTTGATCATCATCCCTTCTCTTACCTGAGGGATTATTTCTAATATGATTTTTTTCTATATGCTAATTCATTTGGGTTTTTCTTCTTCTTCTTCTTCTTCTTCTTCTTCTTCTTCTTCTTCTTCTTCTTCTTCTTCTTCTTCTTCTTCTTCTTCTCCTCCTCTTCCTCCTCCTCCTCCTCCTTCTCCTTCTCCTTCTCCTTCTCCTTCTCCTTCTCCTTCTCCTTCTCCTTCTTCTACTGCTGTCACTTCAGAATGTTCAGGTGTGTGGCTTCTGATTTTCTCTATCTTATCATTCCAGTTGGGCTGGAGGTCTTTGTTATATTTTGCTTCTGTGTGCTATCATTTTCTATTTTTATTATTTGTTTTCTGTGTTGATTGTAAATTGTTTATAGTAGATAGTTTTATCACTAATATTAAGGCTTCCCTAGGAAATATCTGTTCATCAGAGCTGTGTTCTACATGTGACTGGCTCTTTGTCTTTGTGTCTGTCCTAATATCCTAACCTCCAAATTTACTGGGGATGAGTAGTTGTGATCTGTTTGACTCAGCACCCGCTCTTTGGTTCTGGACTATGTGATGGTTATGACCCCAAATAACCATAGTGTTGTCATACAAGGGAGAACAATTAATTACTACATGTATAACACCCTGGCTAAAGTGGTTTTAGTAGCAATGACATTAGCATCAAGCACACCTGAAACTGACAAACTGTTGTGACCCAGGGGGGTGGGGGAATGGGGTGGATTTAAGAGGTATAGGGGACAAAGCAGAGAGATAAATAAAAGAAATATAGTTTATAGTGTAAGCAAGACTGGAGGACAAAAGGTGATACCCATTTTCCTGGAGAACAGGAAACTTGGAACAGAGGACAAGAGAGAAAGAACGAAGGACAAAACAGAATATCGAAGCAAACCAGAAAGAGTAGAGTGAGTGTTCACTCACTTGAAAATATCAATGAATTAAAGAAGAAAGTTGTGGGAACAGACAGCAGAAATGAGCAAAAAAAAAAAATAGTAAAAATCTAAACGAACAAAAAAGACATCCTTACAGAAAAAGGAAACTGCAATGTGAAAGGGAAAAAAATAATAAAGTTCCTCTGGTGTCCACAGTTCCATGGTAGTTTCCAAGTCAGACCCCAGATCTGTGCTGTGTAACCCTGCCAAGCCTGCAGTAGGATTAGTCCTGGGTGTGGGCTGATTTAGGCCTCCTGTTGTGGAGGCCAAGGCTGGTCTTCAGTCAGTGAACCCCTGAAGGACCTACACACTCCTCACTCTGTCTTCATGTTGCTCACCCAGCCCAGTTGTTGTGGTGCCCTCAGACAGAGACAGTCTAAGTCTGCTCCCAGTCCTGTGTACAGTTGGCTCCCCCAGTTCTTCCACAGCTGCTGCATTTCCACTGGCACAACTGTGCCTCTTGCACAGCTTATTGCAGGGCAGGGTGGGGTGTGTTGTTGTGCTGACTCACTGCTCCTGCCACCACCTATGGGACAACCCAAGGCTACTTGGTCCCACTTTAATTTCCTCTGGAAAGGGAGCAGTGCTGACCTCCCACTGCTCCACTATGGCCCAAGACTGCTTAAATCCAGTGCATCAGTCTGAGTCCCTGCCTCAAGCCACTGGTCATGGGGCAGGAGGGGTCATGCTGTATTCTACTTACCATCCTCACTGCTGCTGCTGCTGCTGCTGTGGACCCTAACCTTGTCATCCTTATAGGTTCTATTTAGCTGCTCTAGTGCACAATAAAATCAAACAAACAAACAAAAAAACCTGGTGGCCTGTTGGGGAGGGAGCACTTCCCTGGTCACTGGCTCTTCAGTGTGCTGGCAAAATTTGCTGCCAGGCTGCAGTCTTATGTTTGGAGAAAGGTGAAAGAGGCAAAAGGCCTTACATCCCAGCTGTATCCTGTTTGGCCTGAGGTAGCTGCACTATTTCACTCCATCAAATTTTTTGTAAGCTTCCTGAAATGGCAGTACTGCTCCTTCCACAGGCAGGAGTCACATCAGCAGCTCTGAGGGCTGGATCGAGGCTCTATTAAGTACCATGCCTATGTTTTGTTTAATCTACAAATGTTTTATTTCAGATTGATTTTGGCATCAAGTTGTATGTCCTTCTTTTTCTTCCAATTACTTGTATTGGTAGTCAGTTTTCTTTGAGTAGCTTCATCATGGCTCCTTCCTCTATTCAGCCATGTTAAATCCCTCTCATCTATTGTCTTTTTGATAATAGCTGTTCTAAAGAATATGAGGTGATCTCTCATTATGGTTTTAATTTCCTTATATTTGATGAATTCTCATATTGAATTTTTTTTTTCATATACCTGTTGGCTACTTAGGTTTCTTCTTTGAAGAAGTTCATGTGTACATCCTTTGTGCATTGTTCAATTGGGCTATTTTCTATCATATGGTTTGAATTCTTTTTGATATTTTCGCTATTAACCCTTTATCAGATGTATGGCTTACAAATATTTTCTTCCATTCTGTAGGTTGTATCTGTACTGTGTTGATTTTTTTTTCTAATTTTTTTTACTTAATTTTTTGGAGGGGAGCATGAGCAAGCCCTTTATTTTGATGATATGCCATTTGCCTACGCTTGCTTTTTCCAGTGTGCTCTGGGGTTCATATGGCACTGTCATGGAGCTTTCTTCCTGTTATCCTTTAGCAGTTTTACAGTTTCAGGTCTTACATTTAAACTTTTAATTGATGTTGAATTGATATTTGGATATGGTGTGAGAGAAGGTCAATTTTTTTTTTCTGTCCGTGTGATTATCCAGTTGCCCAAACACCCTTTTCACATGTGTGTTCTTAGTTCCTGTGACAAAAATTAATTGACTGTAAGTTTGCAGATTTATTTGGCTATAATTTCCTAATCAATGTTCAATTGGTTTATGTCTCTGTATTTATTTAAGTCCCATGATATTTTAATTACTTTTAATTTTTTTCATTAATTACTTTTAATTTTATTATAGATTTTGCAGCAACCCACTTGGGACCCCTTCTGTCTCTCTCCCAGACAGAAACTTTCTTTCTCTCAATAAATATATTCTGCTCTTAAGACAAAATTACTACAGATTTTGAAATCAAGTAATATGGTATTTACAACTTTGTTCTATTTGCTTAAAATATCTTGGGGAATTTAGAGCACTTATTTTTCTATTTCTTAGAAAAACATGCTTTAAATTTTGATAGGGTTTATATTTAATCTGTAATTCACTTTCAGAAGTATGGAATTTTTTTCTTTTTCATTTCTCACCAGTATGGAGCCCTTTTCTTTCCTTTTCATTTTACTTTTCTGCTTTTTTCCTTTTCTTTCCTTAACTAACTTTCTTTCTTTCTTTCTGTCTGTCTGTCTGTCTGTCTTTCTTTCTTTCTTTCTTTCTTTTTGTGGTCTTGGGGATTGAACATGTGGCCTTGCATATGCTAAACTGATACTATATCACTGAAATCATCCTCGAATGATAGCAGTATGAATATTTTAACAATGCTAGTATTTGCAATCCATGAACATAGGCCATATTTCCATTTATTTTTGTCTCTAATTTTTTCAATGTACTATAGTTCACAGTGTAACGTTCTTAAATTTATTTATATGTTTTGCATTTGTTATAAGTGGGATTATTTTCTTTATTTTTTCAGTTTGTTTATAGTTGTCTAAGAAAGCTACTGGTTTTTATGTGTTGATGTAAAACCTTACTCAATGTTTCTATGAGTTTACAGAGGATTTTGATTAGTTTTTTTATGAAAGCTCATCTTGCCAACACAGAATGAAAATTTAATTAATTGCTATAAATTTTAGTTTCTGATATTTCTTTTTCTTATCTAATTTCTCTGACTAGGGCATTTAGCACTATATTGAATAGAAGTAGAAAGTGTAAGCATATTTGTCTTGTTTTTGATCTTAGTAGATATTCTTTCCACTATTTGTCATGGGATATGATGTAAGTTTTGTTTTTGTCATGTGCCTCTAATTGAGTTGAGGAACAATCTTCTGACAGATTTTATCTTGAAAAGTATTAAAGTGCATAAAATTTCTTTTTTGTATCTATTAAGATGACCTTATGATTCATTGTCTAATGTGTATCACATGTGTATATTTTTGTATGTTAAAGCACCCTTGTATCTCAAGGATAAATTTCATTTCTTTGTAGTGAATTACTCTTTTTTTAATTGGTTATTGAATTTTGTTTGCTTGTATGTCATTGAAAACTCTTTTTTAATCTGTGTTACTCAAGGTTATTGGCATGAAAGTTTCTTTTATGTTAGTGTCCTTGTCTGGCTTAAAATTAGAGTGATGCTGGCCTGATAAAATTGGTTGTGAAGTACTCCTTCTTACTTTTTTGAAGAGTTAAAGAAGCATCAAAATTAAGAAAAGAAAAGATAAAGTATAAAGATACATTAGACTTTAACCACACCTTAGCATCAGGGACCTAGCCAAGATCCCCAATCTCCCAAACAAGTGTAAGATGAAGGCTTAAATAAATGAGACAAGTGGTATGATTTTAGGGCTCCAGGAGTGTCCAAACCCTCTAACAGAGTTCGAGACTCTGGGGGTTGAGACATGGAATGTCTCTGAGCTGCCCATATTTATTAGGTTTTCAAACAATGAAAGGTGTAGGGTGGAAAAGTAAGGAAACTGAGCAGGATCTTGGGAGTGGTTCAAGGACTTTTCCAAATAACAGATTATGCTTATTTAGGAGAAATGTCTTAGGAGAAAATCTCCAGGTGGACTTTTAAATAAAGACTGCAGCTACAATCTTTATTTAGTTAATTTGGGTTGGAGCCAGTTGTCCTCAGCTGTGGTTTTATCTTGCCCTTTGAGGTATCTCCTTGTTCTTGAGTCAGCCACACCCCGGCCATGCCGCAGCCCTGCACGTGTATTCAATTTCCAGCTTCAATGGTTTCCAATACGTTAGGCCAATTGGCTTTAACATACAGTATAGAACATGCCATCCAACCGCAGCAGTATGGATATTATTCTCAAGTGGCTCTGGAACATTTGCTAGCACTGATCATATATCTGGCCATAAAACTTACCAAATTTAAGAAATTTTAAATGATCCTTTCCAACAACAGCTATGAAGTAGAAATGAAGGAAAAATTTTGGAAATTTACAAATGCACAGAAATGCTCTAGTATCATCAAAGGGTCAATGCAGAAGTTAAAAAATAAATTAGAAATATTTAAGTCATATTGGATACTATGGTTGCAAATTATAATTGCCTCATTATAATTATGAAAACTAGCAAAATTGAATAACATACGAACTTCAAGTATTAACATAGACTATGAATTTCTAGTATTGAACAAATTACAAATACAACTAATTTTAGGAAGCTTAATCAGCACATGTTCATCTAAGTCTACTATGTGGAATTATTACTTTTCAAAAGAATAATCCCTAGTTGGTGTAAATACTGAAAACAAAACAGATTAATTTTTGGTGTTATACTTATCTTTCTGGCAAGTTCAGTTAAGAGTAATATTAAGTTACATTTGTTATAAAGAGATGCACATAAACAACACCAAAATACTAACTCCAACATAACTGACCATCTCCATATGTTGCTGGCATTTATTTATTCATTTATTTATCATACATAATTATTAAAAATGCCTAATCCTTGAGAAAAACTTGGTAATCTCCTCATTGAGATTTAAGAATCTGTTCAACTCTTCTAGAGCAAACTAGATTTGTGAAAGTATATAGAAGGAAGAACTCACTGGACAAAAGTATACTACTGAGGTTTAGAAAGGGAAGCCAGACTATTGCAGGATTTTGGCATCACTTATACCCCAAGTCCAGTGTATACACTATGTAGGGAGAGCTTTGGATTCCCTAAAGGAGGGAACTAGTATTTCACCAGCTATCTGCCAGGGAATAGGCCACCAAACACTCTAATTTTCTCTTAAGGAAGAGGAACAGAGCAAGTAAAATATTTGCAAATCAGTGCATCAGAGAAACTGAAAGCTGGAGAGTAATGAAAGGGCATCAGTGGGTTCCTTAGGAATTTGAAAATAATTCACACTGGTCTAATTCTCAATCCAATTCTAAGCACTAAGAAAACTGTTGTCCAGGGGATACACAAGCAAGCAGTGTCTGGGAGTGGCATGAAATCATGGGAAGTGGAGGCCAGACCTACCCAGAAATACACATGCATTCTTCCTCTATTCTCTGAGAGTTATGCTTGCAGAACATCTTGTGGGCTCTTCATGCATGCACCCATGGGGGAGCCTCCAACAATGCTTGCCAGTAATTGCTAAAGAAAGGTGGAAACTCTGAGATTTGGGGGTTAGAGAATGAAGCTTTGGAAAGAGTGACCAAAAAAGTAGTGTGGATTTGGAGCAGAGAGTGGCATTCAGGACATTGGGTATCAAAGGACAAGTTAGGCAGAAGGTTTATTGGAGAAAATACAGAGGCGGCCATAAGATTTGCCTTGCAGTAAAAGAAGAAAAGAGTGAGAAAGTTTGATGGAAAATCTGGTCCTAGGCCAATTATACTGTCCCACCCATCCCCATGTTCTTGGGATGGAGACAAACACCTACATTTAGCCACACCCAGAACACTACTTGCAGGTGGGAGGTGAATCCAGGGACCCATCTGGATCTACAAGTCTCTTTGCTCACAGGTAGACAATTAAGGAAATACATTCCACTATTTCCACTATTCCTTCTTTTATCTTCCTCCTTTTCTCTTTTCATCTGTCATATATCTATGTTTTTATCAATTTCTTTATCTATATATCTGTATTGATATGCAGTGATTGAAATTAAATAGTACCTTCCATGAACATGTCAGGATAACCTTTACCAAAATTTTACATAGAAGAATCAAATATAAACTAAGTACCAAAACTTTCACAAGTTTCAAAAATTTCAGATTCCCTCAATCTCTAATTACATTTTCTGCCTCTACAACCATCATTTGTCTCTCACAAATATTCTCTCAAACTTTCTCAACATTATTCCTTTATTCAAGCTATAAAAATAAATCCAACAGACCCTGACTTCCTGTCCATTTTTCACCTATACATATTTCTGTTCTCTCCCTCTTTTCTGAATAACTTACCTCTTTATTTTTACACTTTATTTTTTCCTTTTTCCTTTATGTCATAGTCTGTTAGTATCAATATAGTATAGTCTGTAAGGAACATTGATAAAAGGTTGAAATCATTAAAACAAGTGTTAATGTACATTACTGATGTATGGTTTGATCTGGTGATATTGTTATAACTGGTAGGCATTATTTCCTTGCAAAACAATGACTGAGCTTACTGGATTAACCTTAATAATTTGAAGAAGTAGTTAAATATCAAGATCATAACCCTGGAAGCACACATTAAGAGATCACCATACTAAAAACAATGTCTTTTCACTCTAATTTTCCTGAACCCTCAGCACAGAAAGAAAGAAAGGAAGAAAGAAAGAAAGAAAGAAAGAAAGAAAGAAAGAAAGAAAGAAAGAAAGACAGACAGACAGACAGACAGACAAGGCAACAAAATGCTTCCAAATCATACAAATCAGTTTCAAATGGCATAGATAGGGAAGAAGTCGTAAAACAAATGACAGAATTGTACAAAATGTGAAAGAAGAAACAAAGTAACTTAGTGAAAGATGACATAACTAAACAAATATGGTCTTAATATGCAAAATGACCAGTGATCTTGAAGAAGACACACACACACACACACACACACACACACACACACACACCATTATATAGGTAACTAAAATGACGTCAGACCATGAATGAGCAAGTTAGCAGAGGATTAGAGTTCTTGAAAAGGAACCAAACAAATTTAAGAGACAAATTTCTGTTAAAAATATGAGAAGTATAAGTGAACAGTGTGAAGAAAGAATCTCAAGACTAAAAGATAGGGTTGCTGCACTTAGTAATATATTCAGAGATACCTCAAAAATAAGAGAATTGGAAAACAATTCAACAGCTGCTGAATGACACAAAGAAGGTAAACATAAGATTAATTGGCATTAAAGAAAATTCAAAAGACAGCACAAATGGTATAAAAATATGTTTATAAAAGTCATACCAGAAAACCTTCCAAGCAAGGAGGCAGATAGAACCCTAAGTAACCACAACCAGGAAAGAACTTCTCTGGAACACATCATATCAAAATTCTCTAAGTCTAACACAAGAAGAGAATCTTAAAAGCTGTTAGACCAAAACAGTTTTTACTGTGTTTTTACTGATCTCATTGCAAAAATTTACACGCTTCAAATAATTACATTTTTATTATTTAAATCCATAGATTTCCTTTATAAAAGGAGAGGCAAAGTAGGTTGGGAATTAAATTTTTTATTAAGTTTCTTTGTACAATTTAGATATACATAATGATTACATTCATCATAGGGAATTTGTACCTGTGCATGATATATCTTGAATTCTCTTTTTCCCATTCCCCTCCCCTCTTTTTAACCCCTTTTCCCGATTCCCCTCTTCCTCTCCTTATTTGCAAAACTTTGTTTCCATTTTATCCTTCTTTTCTCATTTTTCTTTTCCCTTCCTTTTCTCCTCCATAGCTCTCCTTTCCTTTTGAACAATTTCTGCCTATTTCATAATCTATTATACATTTTGGTTCTTATTTACACTTTTAGTTTCTCACACCAGAGAGACAGTGCAATATTTACATATATGGAAAACAATCCAACAGTTGCAAGATACAAAGAACAATTTAAAATTTTTGTTGAACCAATTATCAAAAGTTATGTTGAAGTTAACAGTTTGTTCAAATAATTCAAATAACAATTTAATTCATTTAGCTTTTATTCAATGCCTAACAGTTTCATGATATCATAGAGAATATAAGATGAAATGAGTTTGAAATTAATTCGTTTCAATAATGCAAATACCAAAATTCTTTAAAGTGTTGACAAAAAATTGGTCAGGAACTAAGAATACACATAGTGACAGACAGATAAAAACATCAAAGTGCAGTAAACATAGCTTTTGTTTTGGACTCCTTGTCATCAGAGATGAAAACAAAATACTAAGTATTTAAGGAAAATCAGAGATATCTTCAGATTACTTTAATTACCAAAACAATATAATAAGTAGGTCTATGACACAATAAATTAGTTTCATTTAATTTTCTTATTATTTAGACTCAAATGTAATATTTTGCTACTTCAGTTACTTTTTTAATGTGCAGCATGTATGATACAATGTAAAAATCGAGTTCAAATATAAGACACTATCTTAATAACTGTAAAACACTTGGCAAATTTTTAAGTAGCAATTTTAAGGGGTAAATTTCATTGAATCTTCCTAGGTATTAAAATATCTAGTTTTTCTAATTGTCCTTTAGTTTGAAAATAGTCTCTAGATTTTAAAATTGTAAGTTCAGATTCAGGACATTTCTAAGAAAATGATAACAAAGAATTAAAAAGAGAGAGAAGCAAAGAAGAAAACAGAAATCTTTCAGATTGCTTTTTTAACATTTAACAGTAAACCATTGGCTAAGTTATTTGTGTCTGGGCAACAAAATGAGGATATAGTCCAATTTTAAGAAGAATATGTATTCATTATATTAGAAAATACAAAGTTCTTGCTTACACTTTACATTTGTGTTATATACAAAAATACAAGAAAACATACCATCTGGAAGACATACAATACATATTTTTAGTAGGCTTAAAAATCTCATTAAATGACAATGTTAGCTGCAGTTCAAGATTTTCATATAGTAAAACTGTAAAGATAAATGTTATGTCATCTATATGTTGTCTCTACTGTTGCCTTAAAATGAAACTTTAAAACAAATTTTAAATGAACCTTTTATAACCTTAAAATGAAATTTCACATTTTGAGATATATTTTAAAAGTTTATCAATTAATCTGAAGCAAATCCTCTCCTGCAATTCCATTCTAAATATATACTTAGTTATAAAGTCTTATTACAATGCTCATTCAATGCTAGTATACTTCATAAGCATTTATGTAGGCTTTAATAAACTCAAAAAATGTCTGTGTAATTGTTTATGCAAGGGTAATTGTTAATACTTTCACGTTTTGGAAACAGAACATTGAAACTCAAATCCCTCTTAAAATTATTACTGTGCTAAACCTCTACAGCAATGTTTAAATTTCTGACAACATAGAGTTCTAAAATCACATCTAGATCAGAGGAATACTCCACATTAATATAGCAGGTCACTCTGTACTTGAAACCACTTGCATGCACGAACTAAAACAAACCTTAGGGTTTGTGATCAGTTAATTCCCTTACTTCCTCTAACAGTCATAAGCATTTATATTCTTAAACCTAATATTGACATGCCTTCTCCCTACTGCAAAATGATAAAACTAACTCTCCAAGGAAATTTAACAATGTCAGAAAAGTTATTTTTTTTTATTCTTTTGGCATTTTGTCAGAATCTTGTGACTAGCTTCTGGCCATGACAAAAGTTATGTCAGCATCATTATGTAACACCTGTGATCAGTGTAAAATGGAAGTGCTTTCGGAGTCAGAACTGAGGATGTACCTGAAAAGTTTCCATACAAAGTTAATGCACTGCTCAAGCTCCTGAAGTAAAATAAATGGCCTGCAGCGAGGTCTGAAGAAAGCTGCGTCAGGGAATGAATATAGCTGCATGGGAGCTGGCACACAGGTATTCAGTTCTGAACTTGCTCTACTTCCAAACATTAAGCCCACAGTTAGTGCAGCTTTTATTTCTGAGGCATTTTTAGCTCATTGTGCTCAACAGTTGTACTTTCTCAGCTTGACTGACATTCTGGACAATATTGATCTGAGAGTTGGATGAAGTTACTTTCATTAAAGAAGTGTTTATCACATAATATTAGACTCATTATAACTCAAAAAAATCATACTTTTAGAAAAATTATTAATCTTATATTTATCTTAAAATGAAATGTATAATCAGTTAATTTCAGATTTTTTATTGTAGTCTTAAAATTCTACTCTAGAATTAATTTTGAATATCTTGACAAATGAATACAAAATAAAAGAACAAGGAAAAAACTCTGAAATAAACATATTTTCCTAATTACTGAACATCTTCAACATCCTCTGACAAAGATAATTTCATCTCCCATATCAGACTTTCCTTCACTTGATCTTAGCCAAAAAGCAGAGAAGCAATTCAGACTTTTCTTACGCTTTTTTATGGAGAAGGCGTATTATATAGGAGACTCTCCTCCTATCAGTGTGTATCTCTTTAGAAGAACCTGTTCTCAAGACTCAGCGCTATTTCAGGCCTCTTAGTTTCATATGCTCAAATTAATTTGCTCATCACTGGCCAGATAAAAGGAGGGCATTTATTTTAGTAAAACAAAAAAGAATTTATTCAAAACTAGCTCAGGTGAGATGGAGGGGCCCATTTGCCTCAAATCACCATCTCACCATGGACAGATGAATCAGAGTTTTTCATATATTTGTTTTCTTGAATATGTGTATTACTTTCTGACTAAAAGTTACTTTAAGCCCACTATTGCTCACAAGAAATATCATAAAATGGATAAAGACTTTTTGATAAAGTTGATATGATTTGAATGACTTTGGCAAAAACTGTTTGCAGTATTGTACCGGAAGAATCTTTAGCAAGTACTACACACAATAATTGTAGTAGCAGTTCTCAAAGGATTAGAGCTGTAAAAACTGTTCTGCACCGATCTGAAATCAGGTAAATTAATCCTCAGAGGAATCATGCACTGCTGTCACAAGTAATAAGTAATAATTGTGTCATATTGCTGAAGCACACTCCTAGGACAGTTTTCCAGAACTGCCGACTTGTGTACTACTGAAATTTGTTAAGCTGCAGCAGAAATCAGTGAAAATCCAAGACATCAAGGAATCTAAATGTATACATGATATTGTCACTAATAATGGCTTTTCTTTTACATTTTCATATTTTTATGTCATAAAATTTTCAAATAATGTATAATATAGTATTTGTATGTGCTATAATAACAAGTACTTTGATATATTTATAGAATTGAAAACAGAAAGGAATTTTATTATAAGCAAATATACATATATACCTTAAATATTTTTATAAAAAGGACTTACTTATCAAATTTGTTATTCTTCTGTCTTTATAAAACAGTGCATATTCCAACTAATCTGCCATATGCTATATAAATCTTAGCATTTTGCACAAAGCATATATAAAATAAACATAAAATTAAAATGTGTCTTTCAGTAAGTAAAGACCTGGGTTAATGAACTTAGCTCTGGTTTGAGTCATTTTGAATATGGTTTTAAAAATAATAATGTCCTTCCTAGAGCCATCTAAGGATGTTAATTAAATCTCTGCTTAGTTTCAGTTGTATTTAATTAGCTCAATCACTTTTTAATGTGTAACAGCCTATAAAAGAACAATCTATTGACCGAATGTTTAATGGCAAATTTTTAACTGCCAGATATCATCTGTAAATGATCCCTGGTTGTGTGGAAAAGTAAAATGCTACAAAATCACAGCATTTATAAACAGACCTTGTAGCAGATGATGTTAGCACATCTAATTCAAATGATTTTCTTTCTGTATTAAAGGGAGTAATGCTACATGAGTTAAATGGTATACATGGATTATATACTAAAGATTTTCAATAAAGGCAGAAGTACATTTATTGTACCTTTACTCTGGTCATTTGAAATATGCTTTTGCCTAGAGAAACCTTAATCTTTGGCAACATTAAAAGTGCCCTGAAGTGAGTATGAACTTTATTTTTTTTGGGAGAAAGTCAAATTAATACCCTAAGGATATGCCCTCTTCAAAGAGTCATAATTATTACTCAGCCTTTATAATAATTTTCACTTTTTTTAACAAATCTATAATCAATTTGCAAGCAGTATTTCAATTAAAGTTCACTTCTCAGAGCAGGTGTAAGTAGATAGTTTTTACTTCACTATTTGTAAAAACACACTTAGTCCAACATGAATTTTTTTTAAATGGGGAAATGGTAGTATGTCAACATTGTTTAACCCAGAAGCCCAAAAGTAAGAAGAAATGGAATTTAAATATGTAAATATAATCATAACATTGATCAGAAAGAATTCAACAGAATGGTTGTATTTTGAAAAGTGTAGACTTTTAAAATTATGAAAGAATACAATTCTTTCCTTCAAGAAAATAACTTGAAAGTAATGCGATAAAGCATTCATAAAGAATTAAGAAAGATCACCATGTTTATATAGTAATAATCAAGTGTTGATAATTGAGGCATTTTCTATATGTATCTCATGTTGCTAGTCACAGAGTCGACTAGACTTCAATGATTTATTAATATTGAATATGTTTTTTTAAAGTGATATTTGAACTTATTTATCTATGAATTAACACTAAGAGTATATTAACTAGAAATTTTTAAAATGTTCTAGCATAAAATAGGGGAACAAATAATTTGTTGAAGAAATTATATCAATTGAAGAAATCTGAAAATGAAGAAAATATTCACTTTTCTTTTTATCTCTTTTTCTAGGATTAATATCATTATTAATGAACTGCTAGTAAATTCTAGGCCACACCCATGATACAGATTTAGTTATTCACAAATGTATATTTTTGCATAACAGCAGATAGCTGAGACCTAGAATTAAACTGTTTTATATGTCAACAGGTATGCTGATTAAATCACAGAATAGTGATGTGGAAACAACTAAGTAAATATAACATCTCTACTATAATAATAGGAAACGTATCAACGAACAGTCTATGCTCGCTATACTGAGGACAGAGTTCCATATTTTCAGCTTCAAAGGGGAGTAGGAAGCTCTCTAAGGTATCAGGAAAATAATGATTTAGATTTACTACTTGGAACTTCCTACATTATTGAGCTTGGATAATTTAATCTTAAGTGTTTTAGAAAATACAATCTTTCCTATCCAATATCACTTTCGTTATTCTTTTGTATTACCATTTCTCTCCTTCATTTGTGCAATATTTTCTCTCACTGTGACTCTAATATTTAAAATGTTTCTGTAATATAAAACCAAAGAACTATTTGGGAGGATTATTTACTTGTGGGGAGAGCAAAGGTACATTACTTCATGTGTAAACAGAGTATCAGCTCCTCTGTGTAGGTAGTGTGGGTGAAGGATTTAGAGAGGGCTAACTTACCTCCATTGACGTGATGGAGTATTGATGTAAAAAATGGGGGAGCAATGTTCAATTATAACTTTTATTTGGTTTTTTTAAATTTAAATATTTAGTGATATCCCATTCATTAATTTAAAATACTAAAACTTGAAAATTTTAGCATATTTTTAAAAAAATCAAATTGAGTATATATCAGTACAGTTATAGAAAGATTATTCTTAGTTTTATATATCTTTTTTATATGTGTATAACTTTTATTTTTATTGTTCTGAAATTATTAAAAACCTATCAAGTTTTCATCACATGCTCCATTATGACATACAATTTTTCTGCTTTGTTATTGATGTAGCCTAAAAATATAATATAATACCACCTGACACATAGTAAAAACAGTAAATTAGTGGATCAGGAGACAGGATCCATCAACGTTTTGTCAAAATAAAAAATGTTTCTTTGTTTTTGAACTCTAATCAAACTATAAAATTCCTCTTGATGTAATGAGACACACAAGCTAATTCTTCAATTCCATATTAATTCTTGGAGATATATCACTTACACTCCTTTATATTCCTACTTGTATGCAGATTTTTTCTGACCTACTGTATATCTGTAATCTTTGTATTTCTCTTTTATAATCCTGGGGAATTTTTGTATTTTTTCTATGTCAATTCTCTTATTTTCTGGATTCTATGATACTCTATTTCTTTATTTACTCAAATATTTATTAAAATACATTCATTAGTAGCTCCCTTCCTGTGAAAGGGTGCTTTGATGAAAGCCATTTATTTTGTGACAGTATATAAACTGGCTAGGTTATAGATTGGGTGGATACTGAATTTTAGTTTGGAATATATTTTCCTCATGTTTTGAATTTTTTTTGCTTCCAGTAATGTTTTTCTAAAACGTTTGATGCAATTGTGATGTACCAGTGGCATATTTTGTGATATCACATAATGTGCAGAATGTATTATTTGGAAATATTTAAATTTCCTATTTTCACTTATTAAATGATTTCTCCTCTTACTTTATCTTCTGAAATAGTTTCTTGTATTTCAATGTAGCATCTTCTGACCTATTCACATACTTTTCTTATATTTTATTTTTCATTTTATGTTCTTTTTTCCTACTTTGATGAAAAGCTCATTTCTGCAAGAGTTCCTTTCAGCTTTTCACGCTATTTTGTTTTCAATTTTACCTTTTTTATTATTTCAGTATATCTTCTAAGTATTTTCAGAAGATCCAGTTCACCTTATTGCAGATTCTTTATGTGCAGAAATCCTAGTGGGGCTATTTGTAGTTTTTATTTTCTTAATGTTTTCTTCTGTTCAGTTAAATGTTTTGACTTTTTTCTATTATTTGATTTTTTTTTTTTTCGGCACCAGGGATTGAACTCACGACCTAGTGCTTGCCAGGCAGGTGCTTAGGCCGCTGAGCTAGATCCCCGGCCCTCTATTATTTGATTTTAATTTGGTTTACTTTTGATTCAGAAGTTTTAAATCATAATTGTTTTTATATTTTGAAATGATACATATTTTTAAAATGAAGTACATATA
>RJWT010007869.1:0-27012 GCA_004365215.1 Cuniculus paca
TCTTCAGATGGTCATCTGACCCTTTTCCCTGTCTCCCAACTCTTGTGCTGAGTATGCCTCCAAAACTGAGAATGGGTTTAGGTGGAAATATCTCAAGTACGTCCTGTAGCTAGAAACCTAACACATCAGCTTCTCTAAACTGCACCAAAGCTGCTCTCTTCTTCCGTACCCTCTTTCTACTTCTCCCCCAGCAGGCACAGCAGTTCTCTTACAGCTTAGTTAGTAAGTCGTATTAAATGAAAGCAAGAAGCCGAGGTGTTGGTGGACCCAGCTTAGGATCCAGGAGGTGTACCGCCATTGCTGGGGTTGTGGGGTTGCACACAGTCAGAGTGAGCCCAAGATTTCCCAGCTCTGCCAGTGGCAGGCATTTTGGTGAAGTTCAGGTGGTGTCACCTCACTGCCAGTACTGTGGTCATTGAACACTGGCTTTTCTCTGCTCACTGGCTGTTTCAGCTTCTTGTGACCAGCTCTCCAGAATTTTTTTTGTAATATAAAATAATATATAAAGTAATATAAATTTTGTGTGCTTTGTATTTGTGTATGTTTTAATTAAGCACTAGTCAAGCACTAGTTTTTTAAAACACCCGTCTACCAACTTATTTTATCAAGAAGCTCGCTAATGCATATTCGTGTATATAATCTTTAGAACGAGGAACTGCCTGAATAGAGTATGCTTTGTACTGAACTTTATGAAACATTCTCATGCCAATTTAATGGCAACTTCTCCATTTAAGATATATTCTAATATTTTAAATGATGTGTCGACTTTCCTAAGGTAATAACAGAACTTGTCCTGTGAGTTTACTAAGAAAATTGTGCTGGTAAGTCTTCTGAAGCATTTCTGAAAAGGTATTTTTTCTTGAGTAGAACTTACTAAAAATGCCTTCATTTCCAGGAGCTCTGTTTTCAAATGAAATATCTTAAAATTTATCTTGTATCATTTTCTGTTCAGATGTTTGGTCTTGTGCTGATTGATTCTCCTCTCCACTTTTAATAGCTCAGCAAAGTTGGATGAAGAATTTGAAAAGAAATTCAACAGCCTTCCTCAGTATAGTCCTGTTACTTTTGACCGGAAATGTGTACCTGTTCCAAGAAAAAAGAAGAAGACTGGAAATGTGTCCTCAGAACTGACTAAAACCAGCAAAGGTTAGGTGTGACCTATACCTCCGTGCAGTGTGGTCAGAATCTCAACTGACCCCTTGGCTATGTTTCTAAAGCTCTCATTAGATAAATCAGTAATTGGATTTAAAAGTAAGGCAGTAAGGTATCAAAATTTCAGGTTGTTTCTCAAGATTATCTTGGTTCCTGCCTCCCTTCTCCCTTTTTTCCTTCTGAATTCTGCTTAACCTCTGTCCTTTGGCATCTCAGAATATACATTTGGTCTTAAAGATGTAGCAAAGCTCTTTAAAAGTGTTACACATGGCCTTTGACCTTCTGCTCTGTAGACCTCTGACTTGGGGTGTTGGGCTTTTCTTGAGCAGAAACTACTGAGTTCAATTCTTCTGTTCCTTGAATCTACCGTGAATTCACACTAGGAGTGAAATCATTCTATTTGCCTAATAAGCAGACACTATTCTTTATTAATAGTGTGAACTAAATGAAAATAAAACATACCTACAATACTCCAGAAATACATTTTTATTGATTTTGTTAAATTTTAGGAAAATGCTTTGTTTACTGTATTTATTTTCAAAAATATCAGCTTCTCTCCTGCATATCTCAGGGAATCTCTTAAAATTACCAACATACCTTGGGTGGATCTCAGCGCTCATCAGGGGCAGTAGTCCCATCCAGAAAGGGATGTAAAAGAATAGGGGGTGTTGTTAGTGTTCTCAGCACTTGGTAACACTGTTTTGCGGAGCAGAGGCTAGAATGCCAAGGCCGACCATCCTGCTCTTGACATTGAAGCTCAAGGAATGATTGACCTATAATGACGATAGTGATGTCATTGAGAACATTGTCTTCCAATATTACTTTAGTTCCGGAGATTGTTGGGGAAATATTCCTCTTGTTCCTCACAGATATGAAAGATTGGCCGTCCTTTAAGGACAGGACATGGCAATGTGAACAGTTGGTGTGCCAGGCTGTAGTTACTTTCAGGATCAAGACTTGATGGAAAAGTTCTTGGAAGTATCTTGGCAAAAGTAGCCACCCGTTCCCTGTTTTGTTTCAAATCAGATTACTTTCCTTCTTGCATATAGTTTGGATCAGATATTAATATTAATAAAGAGACACAGTTTCATGGATTTTGAAGGAATATTAAAGCACATGGATTGGGAAAAATTATGGTTTCAAAAAAGAAACCTAAACTGCGCCTCCTCAAGACTAGCCCTTTGTACACCGGAACTGCTACAGCCAGAAGGGCCCTTTGAGAGCTATGTCTCTGAACATCCTTGAAAAGCAGATGAAAATTCCCCCTTTAAGTGATTAATGGTACATGAAAGTCATTTTAGAATCAGCTGTTTTTCTCTGTGGTTAATAGAACTAAGTCTAATGAATAAAGAATTGAGAAAAAAATGCTGCATCATCAGTTTTGCTCATCTGGGGAAAAAAAGTGTTGTATAGAGATCTTCCAAGATGGATATGGGAAGAAATAAAATAGACTACTTGACAATTTGGTAACTGAGTACCAGAATGAATTTCCAAACTAAACACAGTAATAGTCTTCATGGCCTGGAGATATTTAGGAATAGGCAGAATAGTCTATGAGCCCATTGATGCCAGCTATCTTGAGCTCCCATAAATCTTGGATATAAAGTTGCTGATAAATCCCCGACACACCAATAAAATGGAACTTTAATTGACCATTGTTACAGGATGCATTTCTTATTCCACTTCTCACAGTTTAAGACTTTCATCTTACAGCTCTGAAGATGGCTGGATATCTTAACTCTTATTAATGCCTCTAAAGCCACAAAGTCACTGATTCTTATAGAGTATATTAGTAATTACTTAAGTGGGGAGTCTCACAGTTTAAATTTTGCTCTACATTGTTTCATAGAGCAAAATGCAATTGAAATAATGCAGAAATTAAATAATATATTCTCTATTTAGCAAACTAAAGAAATAGTATTTATGCCTGATTGTAATTTGGCATTAGCAGCACCAGTATACTAGACTACAAGTTATTAATGAAATTATCATACCAGCTGTGCCGTAATTGCCTGATCTTTAGGGGATAGAGGAGATTGTTTTCTTAGACTCTAGACCTTTTGCATCGTTGCATAATGAATCATTCAAAGCAAACACTGTGTATGAGATCATTAGTTCATTAGTAAAAGTGCATGTGTCCATTGGAAACTCATTTTCCTCCAACAATTTGCCATTTGTCTGTTTTTATCTTCTGTATCTGTTACCATTCAACATTCGTTATGTTTTCCCCTAATTTATACTTAGCACCTCTTTAGGTGCTTCAGGTTATATAAAACATGTAGATTTTTTTTTCTGAAATGTAGTTTCTAGAAGCAGTGATTAGTTATACCTTTATACAGTTATGTATTTCAGAGTCACAGTACTTGCTTCATTTTATTCCTCTATTTTCCCATTGGTCTCCTATTCCTAGTTGTTTTTCCAAATCATCTCTACTTCTTTCCCATTGTCTTTCCATTACTTTCACCCTATTCCTTATGTTTGTGTAATGGGTTTTGTCAAAAACTATATTATAAAGGAGATGAAAATAACGTAAGTGCTGCATTCTATCAACTAAACTCAGGCTACGTTATAAGGGAATAGAGAATGATTTAGGAATAGCATTTCCCTTGGCTTTTAAGAACAAATTATCCAGTAAATTATAATCCTTCTAACTCTCAATGAAGTTCAGCTGAAGTAACCCAGTCTGACATTTTTTTCACAGGTTATCTATTATTTGTGTTTTTAAATGAAAGCTTTAAATTACAAGTCTAACTGGGACACCTTAAGATATTTGTTTTGATACATTATTTTATGTATACTGCTGATGTTTTTGAAGCATTATTTACAAAAGCAGCAAAAGTCAGAGTTCTTTGCAAAGTAGTAATTTTCGAATGGAAGTTGGGTCTTGGAGTAAAAGCAAATTGACTTCAGTTTAGTGTTACCGAGTATGCCTCGTCTTGGCATTTGACTTCACTTCTCTTTTATTCTATGTTTACATAGTTTTTTGGCTCTTACCAAACATGCTGGGTTTTTTTGTTTTTTGTTTTTCTAATTAACACTTATATTTTAAGTTCGAATTTTAAAATGATCAAACATTTCAGGCTTTCATCAGTGGTAATAAAAGAAGTAGGTTCACAGAACTGTAAGTTAAGGCAGAGACACATGTTTGGGTTTGAGCCACCCTGAGTATACTTTCAGTCTGAGAAAACGGAGACCTGGTGACAGCCTGGCAAGCCCCTGCCCCTGTGAGGGAGTTAGAGCTCCCAGGTTAGGCACAGCACTGTATTTTGCCCTAGTATAGTTTGAAAATCTTCCTTGCCACCAGACTTTTTCAGGAACGTGGTGAGTACCTGTTTACAATGCGTTTACTGATAGAATCAATCTTAAGCTCCTTAACCAATCCTGCATGTGCAGCGAAGGAGGAAGCTCCTGCCCCTTAATGAATCTTAACTCGGTTGTGGCTGATAGACTTATTGAGACACTTACTCTTGTCGACATACCCACACGCCCAGCAGCTGGGAGCACTGTGCTATAAATTATTACAAAGGAATAATAGTTCCTCATACTTATGTATCCAGTACAAAAATGCCAGCCTATTCTTAAGACTAAACCTTTTTTTTAAGAGCTTAAAAACACAAAACTGTAGAATCTGGTGAAAAGCCACTACCATTGGAGTTATGCTTGACTTTGTGTCCAACAACAGTTTTAGAGGAGCTTCACTTAATTCACCAGTTGACCTTGAAAAATTATTATACCAGGCTAATACTGAAATGGCTTTTGTGTCGCTGTAGTGTTTTATCCTAAAAATGTCCGTTTTTTTTTTTAGCAAACCCTGAATGTTTTAGAAACGTTATTGCTAACATCGCTATAGAAACTCAGCCTTTTTTCTTTTTTCTTTTTTTTTTTTTTTGGTGTGGTATAGTACTTGGCATTGAGTTCACATAGCACTCTATCATAGATCACATCCTCAGTACCCACCCCTCATTATTAAAATTTTGATGCAGGGTTTGGCTGAGTGGCCCAGGCTTACAGTATGCGCCTGCCCCAGCTTCCCGAGTATCTGGAGTTATAGGCGTGTACCGCTGCACCTGGCTTTGTGGCAACCCTGGTATCCTCTTGGCTTGTATTTGGCCCTCTTTTATTTTCTTCACAACTGTGGAGTACAAAGAGGTTGTTATCTGCAAAATATAGACCATCCTACCTAAGAACTTCACTGGAGGTCTAAGGCGCTATATGTACCAGCAGTGAATGATACTGTTCATAAAGAAGCTAAAGTTGATGCAGTATTCTCTCAAGGAATTTGGTATGGAAAGAGATGGGGTGGAATCTTGAGAACAGTATAGAGCAGTGATGATGGCGAACCTTTTAGAGCTTTCAGTGATCGCAAGCAGCTGGCTGCAGCACTCATGCCATAGGTTCTCCAGCAATTGTTGATTTTGTTTTCTAAATGATGTTCTCTAAAACTCTTCTCTGCTTTTCACTTCCCACCTTTTGCCCTCTCCTATGAACACTTCTGTGTTTTTGTAGCAAATAACTAAGAATAGTAATAAATTTCCTTATATTTGCCATGTAGTACAAATATGACTTTTATTTTCTTTAGAAAACATGTTAAATGTTGTCATGTACCACGTCTCTGAGCAGGAATTAAAGTGTTCACTTCTTTGACTCCCAAATTGCCACTTTTCAGTGACTAGAATTAGATCTTACGTACTTTCTTTTCAAGTTTTTCACTTTCTTTGAAAGAGTTGTCATTTGCTTATTTTATGACTGTACTTCAGGAGGTGATTAGAGCAAAGAATTTAAAATTTTAATTCTGAAGTTCTTCCATGTACAGAGCCACTCTGGAGTTGTTTTTGTTTGGTTTTCACTATTAATAATATAAGTTCTTTCATTAGCTTTGTTCTTAATGGGTACTTTTTAGATTTTTCTGAATATGTTTGGGTTTAAAAAGATATATCCTTTTCTTTTCTTCCTTATCCTTTCCATACATCAAATCAGTTTGTTTCTGTGAACTACTTTATTATTTTCTCTGTGAACTAATGTATTATCAAATTATTTTCCTACCTGTAAATCACTACAGTCTCTATGATTCTGAGAAGTTTCAAAATTTTTTTCTTCCTGCTTCTGTTTTCCATGATTGTCAATGTGTCGTTTCAGTTCTCCAGCCCAGGTTGTGTAAAATACATGAGGTGGTGATTGCAAACCAAAAATGTAGAAAACACCTATAATATTAGTGTAGTCTAAACACATGACATTTTCTTTACACTTGTTAAATGTTTTTTCTTTTCTCTTATTCTCTTTTTACCAAAGAAGCAAGCAAGGAGACATTTTGTATTTCCATTCCAATGTACTACCAGGGAATTCAGAGGTGTTTGCTATTGCTTATTTTAGAAGGATGCCTTGGTGTAGTCATCTAAAAACACTTGCATAGCTTTATGATATCAGTAGTATTAGCAAATGTCATTTTTGCATACTTCGTGCCAAGTATTTTTTTTGTGAGCTTTACTTATTCATGAAACAAAATTTAGAACCTGTCATATACTAAGCACTACTGTAGTCACTTAGATTATATCTGTGAGTGAAAGCAAAGAAATCTTCTGCTGTAGAGGTTACATTATACTGGGGATACAAGTCAATAAATAAGCCTAAAATAAGGAAAGTATATTATATGCTTAAAAAGGAGTATGCTGTGTAAAAAAGGATGCTTTAGAATACCTAGGCAAAAGATCAACAGGGAAAGAGAGGATTTAAGGAACACTATAAACCAACTAGAACTAGCCGATGTGTATGAAACACTGCCCAATAACAGCAGAAGGTACAGCTTTTCAGGTACACATGGAAGAGTGTCCAGAAATGGCTATTGCTAAGCAATAATTTTTGGTTTTATTTTTATTTTTTATCACTACATGTTTATAGTGCATAATGATCACATTCCTCGTGGACATAACATATCTTGCTTCTTTTTTTGGTTCCCTTCCCTCTATTCATCTCCCTTTTTCCATCTTTTGGTCCCCTCCCCGTTTGCCAAAGATTTCTCTCCCTATTTTCTGTTATCTATTCTTTGAGGTTTTTTTGGTTGGTTGGGGTGTGTGTGTGTGTGTGTGTGTGTGTGTGTGTGTTTTGAGACAAGATCTTGCTGAGTAGCCCAGGCTGGCATTAAACTCACAGCAGTCCTTCTGCTTAGCCTAAGTGCTAGGATTACTGGTGTGTGCCACCATGCCTGACTCTATCCTTTCTTTTGTGCTTTATTTATATTTTGAGTTTCTTGTGTAAGAGAAACACCATGCAGTATTTAAGCTTGTTTTCTTGATTTATTTCACTTAACATTATAGTCTCCAGGTGCATCCATTTTCCTACAGATGACTCCAGTTTATTCTTTATGACAGAGTAGTACTTTGTTTTATGTAAGTACCACATTTTCTTTAGCCATTCACCTGATGGACATATAGGCTGCTCCCAAGATTTAGGTGTTGTAAGTTATGTCGCTATAAATATGTGTATGCATGTATTGCTGTAATATGATGTCTTTAATTCCTTTGGTAAGACACCTAGAAGAGGAAATAGCTGGGTTGAATAAAATTTCTAGTTGTAGTTTTTTGAGGAATTTCTAAAATACGTACACTAGTTTACATTGCCACCAACAATGTATAAGGGTTGCTTTTTCCCCACAGCCTTCCCAATGTTTGTTTTTATTTTATTTTATTGTATTGTATTACTTTTGCTTTCCTTTTTTTTTTTTTTTTTTTTTTTGAGACAGGGTTTCACTATGCAGTTCAAGCTGGTCTTGAACTCACTTTGTAGCCAAGGCTAGCCTCACACTCACCACATTCCTCTTCAAAAATGCCTTGCCTACTCCTGTGTCTCCAAAAATTGTACCTACTTTATCTTCCAGCAGATTGTTTCTGTTTTACCATTGAGATCTTTGATCCATTTTGGCTTTAGTACATTGTGAGAAATAAGGGTTTAGATTCAATCTTCTGCGTGTGCATAGCCAGTTTTCCCAGCACCATTTATTAAAGAGGCTATGTTTCCTCCAGTATGTTTTTAACCCCTTTGTCAATAATCAGATATTTGAATGTGTCTGGGTTTGTTTCTTCTGCATCCTGGTCTGTTCCACTGATTCACGTGTCTGTTTTTGTGCTAGCATCACGCTGTTTTTATGGCTGTAGCTTTTTAGTAAAGCTTAATATCTGAGATTGTGATGCCTCCTCATGATCATCTCAATAGATGCTGAAAAGCCTTTGACAAAATCTAACATCCATTCATGATAAAAAAAAAAAACTGAAGAAAATAAGTATGGAAAGACTTATCTCCACATGATAAAAAAAAAAAACCCATATGACAGACTTATTGACATCTTTTTAAATAGGGAAAAATTGAAAGCTTTCCCTCTAAAATCAGGAGCAAAACAAGAAGGTCTACCATAGCCACTTCTGTTCAATATAGTACTCGAAACATTAGTCAGAGCAATCAGGCAAGAGAAAAAAATAAAAGGGATATATAGAGAAAAGGCAGTCAAATTGCTATTATTTGCAGATGATGTCATCCACTATATAGAAAACACAAAAATTTCACCAAAAGACTTCTAGAATTAATAACCAAATTCAGCAATGTGGCAGGATGCAAAAATCAGCACACAAAAATCAATAGCATTCCTGTACACCAGTAATAACTCACTGACAAAGAAATTAGGAAAATAATACCATTCGCAGTAGCATCAAGAAAAATTAAATACTTAGGAATTGCTAACCAAGGAAGTGAAAAGACCTCTGTAACAAAAATTATAGTACCCTGAAAAAGTACATTGAAGAACACATCAGAAAATGGGAAGATATCCCCTGTTCCTGGACAAGCAGAACCATTATTGTCAAAACAGCCATACTTCCAAAACTCATACACAGATTTAACACAATCCCAATCAAAACAGAAGCAGCATTCCTCACAGAACTAAAGAAAATAATCCTAAAATTCATATGAAACCAGAAGAGACCCACATTAGCCAAAGCAATCCTGGGTAACAAGAACAAACTGATAAATTTAAAAGGATTAAAATACAAAGGATGTTTTCTGGCTATAGAGGAATGAATTTAAAAATCAGTAATAAGAGAAAACTTGGGAAATTCACAGATATGTGAAAATAGAACAACACATACACAAGAAAATGATCTCAAAAAAGAAATCAAAGGAAAATCATACAGAACTTTGGATAAAAATAAACAGCATATGAAATTTTAAGGGATGTAACTAAAGCAATGCTCAGAAAGAAATGTATAGTTCTAAATGCCTATACTAAAAAAGAAAAATCTCAAATTAACTTAACTGCCTTTCACCCTAAGACAATGGTAAAAAATAAATAAACAAACCCAAAGGTTTAAGAAAGGAAATAACAGAGATTAGAGGGGAAATTACTAAAATGAAATTTATTAATAATCATAGAAAAATAGAGAAAAGCAATGATACCAGAAGCTGTTCTTTGAAACAATCGCTTTAGAAATGTTTAGCTAGATTGTGATCAAGGGGGGGAAAAGTTCAAATTGTTAGAATCAGAAATGAAATAGAAGACATTACTATCAATTCTATAGAAATGACAAAAGATTTTAAGGAAATACTGTGAACAACTATGTAGCAATGAATTAGAGATGCTAGATAAAATGAACACTTCATGAAAAGACAAATTACCAAAATCAGCTTAAGAAAAAATCTGAACAGGCCTATAATTAGTAAAGAGATTGAACAGCGATAAAAACTGCCCAGGGATGGGGAGGAAAAAGAGAAAAAAAAAAAAAAAAAAAGAGGCCCAAATAGCTTCAGCACTGGACTCTACAAAAACTTTTAGAGAATGAATGCCAGTGCTTCACAAATGAATCCAAACATTTGCAGAGGAGTGAATACTCCCAAACTGTCTTATGACTCATTCTAATATCAAACTAGACAAATAAGTGAAAATAGACTGGTATCTCATGTAAATATGGAAACAAAAATCCTCAAATACCACCAAACCAAATTAGCAAAATACAACTATTATACCCCATAACTAAGTGGAATTTTACCCTAAATTGTAAGATTGGCTTAACATCGAAAAATCAATGTAATATTACTCAAAACCACGTGATCTTCTTGGTAGATACAGAAAAAGCATTTGACACAGTCCACTCTTCTTTTATGATGAAAGCAATCATCAAACTTAAGAGTAGAAAGATGTCACCTAAACCTGATAGAGCATCTACCATAAATACACAACTAATATGCTTCATGATAAAAGGTTAGATGGTTTCCCTGTAAGCACAGGAACAAGACAAGTTTGTCCACTCTTGCCACTTCTGCTCATCATTCTGTTAGACAAGAGGAAGAAGCAAAAGGCATTGAGATTGGAAAGGAAGATGTAAAACTATCTCTATTCTCATATGATGTGATTGTCCTAGTTACTTCCTCATTCTGGAACATAGTACTCAAGATCCACAATTTAAGGAAGGAGAAGTTTATTTTGGCTCACAGTTTGTAGAGGTTTTTTTCTGTAATCCACTGGATCCAAGGCAGTACTGCTTGGCAAGGAGCATAGGAGAAGAGAAACTGGCCTTGTGGAAAGAAATTAGAGCAGAAGGAACCAGGGAAGGAGATTAAATTCTCCAGGACATGCCCCCAGTAATCTAGACCTGCTGTCCTAACAGCAGATCAGCTACACACTCGCATATCCAGGCACCTTCCGAAAGCCCCATCCATGTATGACCATCTGAGACTTTGGAGAGACATCTAGATATAAACCACAGTATTTCACCCCTGGACCCTAGAAGACTCATCCACATGTAGAAAATTCTAAGACATCCACTAAAAATCTTTTATAGCTAATAAATGATTTCAGTAGGGATGCAAGGTATAATAATATAAAAATTAATTATGTTTCTGTATACTAGCAATGAGCAATCTAGAATTGAAAACAATTCTCTTTCCAATGGCATGCCCCCAAAGAAAAAAAAAGTACTTAGGAATAAATATAACAGAAGAAGTGCAACATAAATCAGGTGTGGTGGTGCACACTTAATAGTCCCAGCACTCTTAAGAGGCTGAGGCAGGAGAATTGCAAGTTCAACCCTAGCCTGGGCAACTAGCAAGACCCTGCCTCAAAATAATAGATTAAAACAGGGCTATGGATGTAGAACAGTAGGAAAGCCCAGGGTTCAATCCCCAATACCAGAAAAAGAACAGAACTGCAAAACGTTGTTAAAAAAGTAGTAGAAATAAATGGAAAACTATTCCATGTTTGTGGATTGGAGGATTTATCACTGTTAAAATGGAAATATGTCCCTAAATTTATCCATAAATTCAACCCAGTGCCTCTCAGAATCTTAGCTGATTTCTTTTTTGGAAATTAACAAATGAGCCTAAGATTAATGTGGAATGATAAGAGATTCAGAGTAACCAATACAATCCTGGAAAAAAAAAAAAAACTACTACTTGATTTCAGAACTATGAAGCCATAGTAATGAAGAGTGTTGTGTTGGCACAAAAATAGGCCTATTGATCAGTGGAACAGAATTGAGTGTCCAGAAATAAACCCAAACATTCTTGATCAGTGGATTTTCAACAATAGTGAACAATATTCAATAGGAAAAGTGTAGTCTTTTCAAAAAAAAATGGTGCTGCAAAAACAGCTGGATATCTACAAGCAAAAGAATGAAATTGGACTCTTATTTGCTTCATCCAGTATACTAAATTCAGCTTTAAATGGATCAAAGACTTAAGTGTAAGACATAAAACTTTTAAAAGAAAATACAGGGATGCATATTTGTGACCTCACATTGGCAGTGGATCCTTGGATATAACATCAAAAGCTGAAGCACCAAAAGACAAAATAGATAAATTAGACTATATCAGAATTAAAACCTTTTGTGCTTTAAAGGACACTGCCAAGAAAGTGAAAAGACCTATCACAGAATGGATGTTGTAGTCAGTGTTTTCCAAAGAAACATTTAATACAGGACACATAATATATAGGGTTAGTTTATAATATTCACCCAAAAAGTCAGATGCAGCATAGTACAAGAGATCTGTCTATGCACTAGAGACCCGAAGAATCCAGCTGAGGGTCTGGATCCCACAGCAACGTTCAGCACAAGTCCAGCTGGAGGCCTACAGCCCACAAGGTCTCATGCAAATCCTTATCAAGAATCTGTGCCGGGAAGGCCCAGGGACCAGTGCTGCAGTGGTAGAAGCTAGAAAGTCTGAGTCGGCATGAAGCATCTGTGCCAGAGGCTGAGTAAAGGATCTGCACTGCAGCCCATACGTGCCTCTTAAGACTTAAGATCAGAGCACCCCCAAACAGAACACCAGCCACCCCTGGTGACAGTGAGGACTTGAACAACAAAGCCTCCTCCAACAAAAAAAGCCAAGTTCATATCAGGAAAACCAGCCGTGGCAATCTTCTCCAGGAAAACCAACAGCATGCATTCTTCCCCTCGTGTTCTCATTTTACGTCATTCTGGCAACAATCTTGAGGTAGATCTTTTCCTACCCAGAACCACACTGACTCAGTTCAGCTAGGTGTTCCACTCAATTTGATCATTAATTCTGCACACTGGGATAAAATATTTGCAAATCACATACCCAATATGATATCTAAAGCACTCCTAACAATTCAATAGTAAAAAAATTAAAGATGCACAAGTGATCTCAGTAAGCATTTTCTACAGAGCACATACACAAAGAACGAATAAATACATTAAAAAGATGCTTGACATTGTCAGCTATCAGAGAAATGCAGGTCAAAACTCCAGTGAGAATGTCACAATTCCACATCCTGAAAATGACAGTAATCAAAGAGATAATGACAAATGTTGGTGAGGATGTGGAGACATTGAAGCCCCTTCTACATTGGTAATAAGAATGTAAAATGGGGCTGCTTGATTAAGTAGTCTGATTATTCTTCAAAAGAAATGTAAAAGCACCATATGCTTCAGAGAAACACATACATCCACACAAAAGCCTGTATTTGAATGTTAATAGAAGCATTATTTGTAATAGCCAAAAGGTGGTAACAGTCCAAATATCCATCAGCCGTTGAGTGGATAAACAAAATGTGTTACATCCTTATAGTGAAATATTATCCACTGTGCTGGTATACTACACTGTAGATAGGCCTTGAAAACATGCTACATCAAAACAGTCAAAAACCACTTACATGATTCCATTTATATGAAATGTCCTTAATGGCCAAATCTATAGAGATAGAAAGTGGATTAGTGATTGCTTAAGGACAGGAGGAATACAGCAGGTATAATAATGGTAGTAACTAAAAGGTGTGGAATATATTTTTGAGGTGATGAAATGTTCTAAAAATTGGTGATTGTTGCAGATATCCCTGAATATAAAAACTTTCTGATCAGTTAAAGTAACAGGTTGTAAGAGAAAGGGAGATCACAGGTGGTAGAATGGAGTTGAGCTGCACCTCTACATGGAGTGCTCTGTAGGAGTGCTCCTCCTCTTAAGGAGGAAAGCCTCAAAGGAGTGGAGGCGATTAGCCCTGAAGGTGTCGGGAGAGGGGGGGAGCATTGTGCAGAGGGGACAGCACACACAAAGTTGCTAAAGCAGGAGTTGGGCTGTGTGCGCCAACAAAGCCAGAAGGCTAGAGCAGCTGGGGGGAAGTGAAGAAGGAAATGAAGCTCAGTCATCAGCTTCATAGAGGCCCCTGTAAGCTATTGTAAGTTTCCTGGCTTTTCTTTTTTCAATGATTTTTTTATCAGTACATGTTTGTAGTCTGCAATGATTACATTCCCTGTGCAGAGTAGAAACATGCATATAAAGCATCTTAGTTCTTTTTATTACCCCCCCCCCCCATCGCTTGGTCCCCTCTTGCAAAAGTCCATTTCAAAATATGGACTAGCAGAGGTCTGGATGATATGATGAACTTGGAGCCAACAGTTTATAGCTGTTAGTTAAGCTTTGAGATTAGGAGTAATCACCAGAGGAATGAAAAGAAGACAACCAGAGTCCAGAGCTTTACAAAATTAAGACATCTGGGAAGAGGAGGAAGCAAAAGAGACAGAGAGGGAAAGGTCAGTGAGGGAAGAGAAGAAACAAAGACAGTGTTCTACCATCGCACGTGAGGTGTTCAGGGTAGATGGTGGGGTTGAAGTAGATAGCCCTGTCAGAAGCTGCAGATGCGCCCCAGCAGAGGAAGGCTCCACCCCTGCCGTCCCAGCATCAAGTCTGCGCAGAAGAGCAGGTTTTCTTGGGTGGTACGGTGGCAGGAGAGAGATTACGGACAGTGAGTCTGGCCAGGAGAGTTGCTGTAGGGGGAAACAAAAAATTGGGGCAGTGACTGACAAAAGGGAAGTTTGGACAGAAGCCTTTTCCTTGAATTTGGGAGAAATAATGTTTGTAACATGGATGGAACAGCTCACTAGAGAGGAGGGTGGGGCCAGTTCATTGCTACAAGGCAGACTACAGTGCTGAGGCTAGTAGATAGGAGACGCAGCAGGACACAATGTGCGGTATCTAACTTGTAATCACACCAGCCCTGTGAGTTAGGCACTGCAGTGATCCCCATTATAGATGAGGAACACTCTACAATGTAACATTATTCACATAGGAATAGCCACAGTGTGGGAAGCAACCTGCTTTGGGGAGGTAAACACTCTTGTGGGAATTTCTGATTAACTGAAAAACCCTCTACTCTGTTTTCATCTCAGACAAGTGAGACAGAATCTGAGATATCTCCTCCTCTTACCCAGAAAAGTTTTTTAGCGACTATTTTTCTGTTCTAAAAATCACTTTTATCTACCTACGATAGCCTCAGAAAACTATCTGGTCAGGTCACCTGTCATCCTAAAAGTGCTATTCTTACTGTGAAATTCACAATCCTAGGAGAAAGAAATTGCACATTGCCATCTATTGCTTCATGGTATTTAGGAGTCCAAAGTGATACCTTTTGTCTGTTACAGGCTATTGTCAAACCACCCGCAATAACACAATACCAAACACCCCTATTCGTCTGATCCGTACTAATCACAGCCGTTCTCTGCCATTATTGGTTGCAGTCTGTTTTTATTCACTAAAACTGCAGTTTCTGCCTAAGGAGTCCCAGTCCTAACGGCAACCTCTACCCAATACATTTCCAAGGAGAATTTTCTTGGATTTAAAACAAGCTTAAAGAATGGGGCTGAGCACCAGCTAGATGAGTGAGGATGCAAGATGACATTTCTTGCCATTCAATGTTTACTTATTCCACAGGAGGGAGGAGGGTGTAATTGCTTAAAAACACATTATTTTGTGAAACATTGGAAATTTAAAATATTTATATTAATATTGTCTGTAGGTCCTTTCCAGTCTCAGAAAAAGAACTTATTCCACAAAATTGTCAGCAAATATAAGCACAAAAAGGAGAAGCCTAATGTTCCAGAAAAAGGTATTGGTGCCTTCCATCCTCCATTGAGGTTTCTTGGTCACCTCCATTGCGAACTCGTCTTTGAGTGATGCTTCTGTGCACTGCCTTCGCCTTTTCCTCACCTGTGCTTGCTTCAGTGCCATGAGCTGCTGGTGTGAGCAGTTTCATCCTTTCTGGACTCAGCAGCTAACTGCACTTGGATTCTACTCAACTCCACACATATTCAGAGTTCCATATGAGTCCTATCATGGCTTTTCATCTACATTTTCGTGCATTTTATAATTTAATCTTCTGGACCTTTTCTGCATTTATTTTCTTTGGCTATTCTTGTTTTTCTTATATTTTTCAGCCCTTCATGTCATGGCTATATTTTTCTGTTCCCTGAAATCTTACCAGTTTCACATTCATATGAAAGCCCCACCATTTCTGTACTTTCTTTGACACTTGGGGATTCTTATGGCCTTTTTTGTTCTCTACTGAGTTGTAAGTCGCTTCTTTTCTACCCATCTATATACTTCATTGTTGGTTGGACTCTTCTGCCTACCTTCTTTAGTCGCATAGCTGGTATTTTCAATGGGCACTAGAATCTTTTGCACTCTATCCCACCTTTACTCAGAGCATCTCTCATTGTTATGATCTTGATGGGCCTCAAACCTCTTTGGGGCTCACCTTAGAACCTTTCTTCTCATGGTTCAGAACTCCTATTCTTTAACATAAAAGAGAAATCTTGTTAGTATAGCTGTGTGTCCTGGGGGTTGGGCTTGCATGTCAGTGTCATGACTACCGTAAGCCTATTCATTTGATACTCATTTGCATCTTATTTGCATGGCCAGATATAAAGCAGTTCATATTTCTTGAATGAGGCTTTAAATGTGACTGCCTTCTATATGTAGGCGTATGTGCCGGTGTATTCTTATATGGAACCTTTAATTTGGGCTTTCATCTCCACTTTAGCTTCTTTGTTAATAATGTTGATATTATTTTTTCCTCTGTTTCCAGTAAAGAAGCATTATTTTTTAGGTAAAATGTTAGTTTTTGTCATTTTCTTTTTACCGATGTTTAAGTTATCTTAACTAAAGCCAGGTGTGGTGGCGCACACCTGTAATCCCAGTACTCGGGAGGCTGAGGCAGGAGGGTCACTGCAAGTTCGAGGCCAGACTGGGCTACAAAGTGAGTTCAAGGCCAGCCTGAACTGCATAGTAAAACCCTGTCTCAAAAAAAGACAAAACAAAAACAAATTATCTTGACTAAAGTCATTGAAATTATCTCAACAATACATTTCATAAAAGACAAAAATTTATTTTTGTCCATTTCCCATATAGCATCATTACTTTGGTTGGCAAATTCAATTTTGAGAATAAAATAATTGAAATAAAATTCTGTTTCACTTCTGTGATATTTCACATTTGAGTCATTTTGTATGTTATCTCGTTTTTGTGTTGACACAACTTACAGAGTTTCATTTTCCTTTTCTGTTATTATTTTTAGGAAGTGGGGATAAATGGTCAAACAAGCAACTGTTCTTGGATGCCATTCACCCTACAGAAGGTAAAAAGAAGCAAATATATTTATTGTTTATAAAAGGCATAATTTATATAGGGTCAACCAATAGCATTCAGATTGTGTGTTCATAATTAGGTTATTTTTGATCAAATCAAAACTAGTAGTTTGAGGGCTCCTGCCACAGGTGAGATAGGGCCACATTGATGTTTAATTTGTTAAAGGGAGGCGCATAACCCTTGAATCACGTTACTGATAGATTTAAATTTTTCATAGCTAAACATGTCTCAGCAGTTGCATTGTCCCAAGCAGGTGCCCCCCTTCGTGGGAGTCAGAGAGGGTACGCAGAGATCCGCTAATCTGCTGGGTGCGGGAAGGCCTGTGGAGGTGATTTCTGATCTCTGTGTTTTCCATTGCCCATTCCTCACTGCCTCTGTGTGCAAATCGAATGCCCCTGAGGCATACTTACAGCAAAAGGAAAATCCAGCATTAACAAGTTAGATTTAAAATTTGAGAGCAGACTTTATTTTGAAGTTTTCCATGGCCATCTTTATTTGTGGCTTCAATCACTGTTAAACATTAACTGCTGTGAGTGCAGCTTTCTCTCATAGTTAAGGGGCCTTCCTTCCTTTCCTCCCACTGATTCCTTCTTTTTCACTGTAGATAGCGTAAAAGACTCCAACGTTTTCATAGTGCTTGATTAGAAGGTACTTCATTTGAAAACTAAAAGGGATCTTAGCATTCATCCAGTTCAGACCCCCTTGATTTACTTACACCCAGAAAGAAAACTTAATGACCAATTCTACATCTTGTGTCTCCCAAATACACTCTTCTTTCTTTACTGGAAAGAAGGAAAGAAAATATACATTTGCTCCAAGTTATTTATCAGAAATATACATATTTTTAAGATAGTTATCAAAAATGGTTTTAAATTGATACTAATTATATATGGCACAGTTCACGCCAGCACATCCACATTTATTATGTTTAAGCAGAAAATACCAGCAGTATGTTTTTAACTTTTACAGAAAATGTCAGGAGTATGTCTTTTCCGACCTGCTATTTCACATTCACAACCGCTGTGGTGTATTATTTCTAAGTGCGGGAAAAACAAATTTTGAATTGTGGTGTTCCCAACATTAAATCCTAACACTCCCAAATTGAAATATTAGCACTTGTGTATTTTTAAAAACACATTCTGCACAGGTTTGATAACAGTGACCTGTCAAAAATCTAAAGGGACTTAAGACCACATCACCTACTTGAAATGGCACCATTCTAAATACTTTTTGGTTTTTAAACACTGAAAGCTGGAACATGTGCAGTGCGATAGAAAGAGCACTTACGTACGAATTAGGAGACCTGGGTTCTCAGATCTGTCACTTATTAGCATTTTCAGTAGGCTAAATTGTTTAACCTCACTAGGATTTACTCTCCACATTTGTGATAAGTGTATGTGTGGCTCATTTGTTCAGGGATTGCATGAATGATGAGTTGCAGTAATACATAAATCGAAAATTCCATTTCCTCTCTAACACTTGATGATTTTGTTACTGTGGTAACTTGAGTGGATTATGTACTACTAGGAACACCATATTATGCAGCCCTAATTCTCTACCTTTGGGCAGAAGTAAAAGAAATCAAATTTGCATCTTAAAGGTAGTCCTAAAAGTTTAATAGAAAAAGAATTATTTTTTGTGATATTTAATTATAAATATTATTAATGTATCTGGAACAAAACCTTGGAGAAGATGTACTGAAAAATGCATGTCCTTTATTTAGAGCATAAACTCATTTTTTGTGGCCAGGATAAAAAGGAATCAATATGAGTATCAGGAAATTACTAGTAATTTAAAGTGACCATCTTTATTTATTTACATACCATCTCCAACACTTACTCATTCCAGTGGTAACTGTATGCTCAATAAATTATCTACGCTGCTCACTGCATACTCTTTCTCATCCATGGCTGTCTCACTACTTATAAAAACTTTGCCTTGGAGAGTATAAATTCACAGGTACAGAAAATGAAATGTAATACAGAATAATTTTTACATGGATAAGGCATCCTTCACCAAGGTTAGATAGGAATTGTTTGTAGCTAGTTCGTAACAGAAATGTTGATTAAACAGAGACTATGCAGCTGTCCCTGTAACACTGTCTATAAATGCCTTTGCATTTCTTTTCCCCCCCCAAAAAATCAGAAGTCTTTAGATGCTTAGTAATACATCTGAAGTTTAAATTCTAAGCTTTTAATTTGTTTCAAATGTTTTTCCCTATGCTTTCAAAATTCAAAATGGTGAAACCACTTCCTAAAACTTTTAAGATTCCCTATGGCCTAGTATTAAAGATAAAACTTTTTTTGCTAAGCTGAGATGTGTGATATGGTGTCATATGCTCATGTTTAAGCTAAATACTTCTCATCACATTATTCATGATGATATCATAATATTTAATCATTTTATAGTTTACAAAAGATTTTCATAGATAACGTATATTTGTGTGTGTGTGTGTGTGTGTGTTTTAATTTCATCCTAATATCAGCCCCATTGAATTAAAGTGCACTTACTAGCCCCCCGTGGAAAGGAATTGAAGCCTGATCAATACAAGCAAAAGGGAAAACAGAATTCTCACCATTGAATCTCTGGCCAATGTAGTTTTCAAATCTCTCAAGAATGTTTATAGACTTTTAGAGTTTTCATTTTGTTTAAATGTTGAAAATATAAATGGTATCTTATCAAAAAAATAAAAAACCTCAGACCAGGCATCTCCATTGGATAGTTTTTGTTTGTTTCAGTATATAAATGTGATCATGGAGACTGACTGGGAGACTGGTTTATATGTGTGATTTTCAAACATGATGCATAGTGCTCAGTCGAACATCCCTTCTCAAGTTTGAAATAACTGCTATGTAACTTCCACACAATCTCTCAGGACTTAAGGCTCATTTTGATTCTTCCTCCTTTGTTCTGTTCAGCTTCTGACTGCTGGCTCTTTTAGCTCGTGGGAGACCAACCGAAGGCAATGAGATTTTGGATCTGGCTGTAATAATTTCAGTGCAAGTCTGAACCCCCCAGTTAAAAAGTGAAGTCATGATTCTAGTGGCCTGCTAGGGTACATTCTAAGTGCTGCTTCCCCCACCAAAATTTAGTCCAGGTTCTGGGAGTAGAGTTTGAAAAACAAGACAGTCTCTTAATGCTACATTCCTAATGTAGCTCCAAGAGTCAGTGCACATTATCACCCTCAGATGATACACTCCAAGTGCGTTATGGTGCTTGTTGAATGTCAAAAGTAGCCTTGTGGGCTCGTTCCACAGTACTTGGGTAGTTCTTTGTGTTCAATTTAGAGCCAAAAGAGAAATGACTAATTGGCTTTTGGATGACAGAACTTTTCTCACATTTCCATTAGGTAAGGGAGAGGTTTTTTATCTTCTGTCTCGCACCACCTAGCCTCCTGTTTGCTTTGGCATTGCCATTGAACTCAAATCTGCTGCTTTGTCAGACAACGGCTTTCCCACAACATCACTCAGCCTTCTGTGTCTACCCCGATTCTTAGTTTCAAAAGGTTCCTTCTGGGGGCTAACCCTGGAGACTGTCCTAGTACACCTAATAAGACAGTTAAGTGCTGGGGTTAACTTCTGGGTCAAAGCATGGAGCAGGACCCTTAGCTCTTTTTCTATACCCTAGCAGGGTCATATTTCTTACCTTTTTCAAAAACAAATCGTAATAGTTTAGATAAGACTTCTTCTGGGTAAGTGGCATCGCCTGTCTTGGGATGACTTACAAGTACTTCCAGTGTATTCTTTTTTGTCTCTTCTATGTGGTCTGCAATCCGATTCTATCCTTTATTGAGTCCCAATACACTGATGTCTTTGACTTGGTTGTATTTATATCTTTTGTCCTTCCAGCTGACCTTTGACCACCTGGCTCCTTGTCTGCTGATTTCTGAATTTTCCCAAGTCCCAGGCAGCCTCTGGGTCTGAACTGTACCTGCCATTTGCATCCTTTCCTGCTATGCTGTGGTTTTTCTTATTGTGTCTTTACCATTTCATCAGGAACAAACTGGAAAAGAACAAACATTGAATAGAAATGAAACTGTTTGAAACCTCACCAATTAAAACAAACACAGTGCTGGTTGAGGGAATAATGTTCCCCAGCTATGAGACTCTGGGCCTGACTGTAGGCTTCTTTTCCCTGGCCAGAAGGATGACTGTGTGGTAAAACTGACGTTATTTTGGTTCTCAATGGTACCATTACAACTAATTAGTTCAATCTCCATTTTTACATGAAGAAATTGAGACCTATAGTCCTCAAGTGAATAAATTGCAAAGTTAAGAGTAGAATCCCAGTCTCTCTGTAACTGTTCTTTTCATTACCCCATAGTCTCTCTGTAGAAATAGTCATCTTTCCCAACCCACTTTGCCTTTTCTGGTATTCATGCCTTTTCTTTTACTTTCTTGTCTGTTTTTTCTATAAAACAATTTTTCTCATGTGGTACCCTTCGTCTTAGAACCCTGCTATACCCTTCCACTGCAGTTGTGGAGTTTTCTGAGAAGAGGAAACGAAAAGAGGAAAGGTTAATACTCTTTTTGGAACACGGATCTGTAATACATACAGTAATCATACTCAGGAGCTTAACAAGACTGCCTCTGTAATCAGAGGAGAGAACTATTTGATCTGGAAAAGAGACTAGAAATGTTAAAGCTTCTGAATAGGCAATAAAAGTTATTTAATACTATCATAAAATCAGATTTTGACTTCTTTATGTTTGTAGGACATTTTGAATTTTAAGCCTAATACAGAGTCATGAAACTGCTTTGGAATGTTCCTAACCAAGTTGTCTTTTATTTTGCTTGACGCTTTTGTTGACTTTCAAATTTTAAAAAATTTAGTATGCTACCTCTGGTCTATGTTAAGCTAAATATCATAGCATAAATGTTGCGAGACTAAGTAAATGACATTACCAAAATTACTTCATCGTTGTGGTAGATCTGTCTTACCTGGACATAAATCTATAACTTAAAGCAAGCCTTTTTCTTGATTTTGATTATTTACTTGAAAATGGTATTTAGACACATTGCCAAATAGTAGGACTTTTTTTTAAGTAATTATTATCTTAAGTCTGTCTCCACACAGCCATCTGTTATGCAATACTAAGATAAAGCTAAGCCACAAATCATGATGTAATTTCTGTTTCCCATACTTTCTTTTTATAAAATTAAAATTATTTCCCACTTGTTCTAGGATGTGAAGTCTATGACAACCTTTTCTTTTCAGGCATCTTTCAAAGACAAGGTGCCATAATTTCCAGAGCAAAATATTAATTCACAGGGCTTCTTTTGTGTGTCTACACCTAAACCCATTAGAGAGATTAAAAATTTCAAATGAGGCTTACATAAATATTTATACCAAAAACTTTAATATTCACATCCTTAGTTATTGTTCCTCTGTTTTTTTCCCCTTCTGCTTTTAGCTTTATATGTAGATAGCCAGTGTCTACCTTCAGACCCACCCTGAGATAAGTATCTTCAGTTATCCTTCAGGTTTACATTGCTTAGAGTTTGTCATGTCAGGCTTTGATTTTCCAATCTGCATGCCCCTCTTCTTTGTCAAAAATGATTTCTATGCCTGTCGTAAGAGATTGAAAAAAAGTATAAAAGTGCTTCTTTCCCCTGCTTTAAAACCCTTTGGCCACTTGGGGGAGGGGGCATCTCAATCTTCAAAGTTGACTACATGTGTATCCTCATAAATGTGTATTAAACTCCTGGAGGATCTCCATGAGTTCAAAGCCAGACCAAACTATATAGTAAGACTCTGTCTCAACTACCTGCCCCCCCAAAAAAAGAAAAGTGTGCTGTTAAAGAATTGATTGGTCTTGCAATTAGGCTGCATAAAACTACTTTATCTTTGAGCAACGTCAACATGTAAAACTTCATTAAGTTATCTCACTAAGCACATTTACTTTGTTCCAGAAGTCAAGGAATGGCAGTTTCATGTGTGTGCTGACCTCATCAATGTTTGGCCTGTCCTTACTGACAGTCATAATGCATACAAGAAGGTCAGGCCTCATCGTTTCCTTTTCGATCAGTCCAGCCTGGTGCTTGAAGGCAGATGTCCCTATAATCAATGTAAATTTAAGCAGCAGTATTTAATCTCAGTGTTCTAAAAGGAGAAAAACTTCTTTTTACCATCCTGTCCAGATTGACTCGCCAGAAAGTCTTAGACAAGGATCGTGGTCACAACTGGGACTTGAGGTCTGTTGGGATATATAGTAGCTCATTCAAAGTTGTGTTCATTAGCTTCCCCATCAACCCACAATCTCCAAAGACTTAGGAAATGTTGAAAGAGAGAGAATATTAGTCCTCTGTACATAATTTACTAAAGCAAATACAGATAAGTATTTAGCAAATTATGAGAACATTTCATTTCATGTTTCTGTCAATATTTTGAAAATTCTGAATGTAAATTATCCATTCAGATGGGTCATATAGAAACATTTCCTTCCAAAAGCAATGTTGGTGCCTGTGTTTTTGTGTGTAATTATATATGGTTTGTCCTATTTCAGCCATATTTTCAGAAGACAAAAACACCACAGAGCCTGCTTATAAGGTTAAAAATGCCCTATCCATTCCCAACACTCCAGAGCCAACAATGCAAGAACCTTTGGTGGGCAGCCAAAAGAGAAAAGCAAGGAAAACCAAGATCACACACCTTGTCAGGACAGCAGATGGCCGGGTATCACCAGCAGGAGGTACTTTGGGTAAGAAGAGGGAACTTTATGAAGAGATAACTAGAGCAAGCAGGTGACCATCATGGCCATGCTGACCAGTGAATGATTGCAAGTTGTGTTCCTCATTCAACCGTGGGTCTGTTCTGTAGCTTTCTAGAGACTTCCACACATGGCTTATTCCATGTTTTAAAATCATAGATATTTTTCCAAGAGCATATCTGAATTTCTAGAAAAGAAAGATAATTTTAGAATCATCAGCTTCTTTTTCTCAGTATGCACAAAGCAGTCTTGATTAAGTAAATATCCACAAGAGCCCAGACTTTTAAAGACACTTGATAAATCCATTACTCCATAGTTGGCTATTCTTGCCATTAAAAACTAGATTTTCAGGTATTAAGAACAGTGGATTAAGGAGCCTTAAAATGCATCCAGCACTTTTACAAAGCTGGTATACCCTGCTACTTGGAAGCCCAAGAATGTGTCTGCATTCTTGAGTTCTCTGCTCTAATTTAACCAAATAGTAAATTTCTCCATTTTTAGTCATAAGTTGGTAGCCTGCTTATTGTTTCCAGTGGACTTTCTTCATGACAGAATTGCTCTAAGAATCCTATGTAAGGGATTGGGCAGTGAGTGATACTAAGCATTCCCCCAAAAACATCTTGGGGTGTTATACCAGATGGGCATTAACTGTTACCTTTCAGCATCTCCAGCATTTAATTTTATATGATTTGGGCTAATTCAGGTGTTCATAGGAGTTGGGTTGTTTGCCGAGTTAGAATTAGAAGACAATTAATTAATTTAGTGCATTTTTTCTTGTTCTCAGCTTATATAGTTAGAAGCAAAGGCATAATAAAGACTCCAAACTGTACCATTATATAAGAGATGAAACTTAAAAGAAGAGGAAGTTTGTGTCTATATAATTAAACTAAGTAGAAGTAGAATGAGGACTCAAATCTTGATGTCCTTTTGTTTAATTCAACAGTTCCTTCCCTCATTTCCTTTCCAATCTGGATTCTGTTCCGTGACTTTCATTTTGTAGATCATCATATCCTTGTTCATTTATATTCTCATTCATTTCCATTTTCAGTAAGAATTAAATATTCTAGAAAATACTCATTTTATGTAGGAAAACACTATACCACTTTTATGTCCCAATATATGACATTCACATCTTTTATCACTTGTTTTCTGTATTTAAAATATTTTAAAACCTATGATAAAAGAATTCTCCCTTCACTTAATGTTCGAATAACAAAGAAAGTATTCTCATTTCCAGTATCCTATTTACATAGTATTTCATTCACCTCTTCATTAATACCACAGGGCCCTTTGTCTTCTTGCCAAGTAGATCTTCAGAACAAAACAACGTGGGATTCCATTAGGCTTGGTTAATCTGATGATCAGCCCATCCTACGTGTTCATATCACAGAATGCAAAATGTCCATGTTGCTTATTAGGGCATGCCACAGCTTCATAAAAATTCATGAGAAATGTCTTTCGGATTTGTAAGGGCCCACCTGCAGAAGTACCTTGGGTTTTATTTTGGCCAAGGCTTACTTTTCCTTCTTCCTCCAAGACTGACCTCTTCTTTGACCTTGGATAACCTGCAGCTTCTCCTTGGCTCAGCTCCAGGGCACAGTGCTGACCACAGTTGCAGGTTGCAATTGAGCTTAATAAAAATGCTTCGTTATTATAAAAGAAGACTTTCATAAAAGCTTTAGTATTTGATGGATAGCAGAAAAGCACAGTGAAGAATGCTAGCTCTTTTCACATTGTCTAACAGAGTTTTCTCAGCATTCCTTCCCTGGAGAGCAGAGTGAGCCTCTTGTGATGGATTTCTCTTCTGTTAAAGATGACAAACCAAAGGAGCAGCTGCAGAGGCGTCTCCCTAAGGCAAGCGAGACAGACTGCAGTGACGAATGTGCACACACCACTGAGGTGGAGGATACGCGGAGCAGCACCCCAGAGATACCTGCTGTATCTGCATTCTTTAGCCTCGCTGCACTGGCCGAAGTGGCAGCCATGGAAAACGCGCACAGGTTAGTGACGGAACGTGCAGAAATCATATCATTCTTTCTGACACAACTTTTGGCATTTTTCTTAATGTACTGGGGTTCAGACTTTGTTCAAGGTTATTATTTATATGAGATGTTATAGAAGTTTAAATGCTGATTAACAGTGTGGGAAGATTAAGGGAGTATAGTCAGCTAAGTCTTTCATTTTACTTGTATTTTTGAATATATTATCTTATGGCTAATCTTGATTTGCATTTTAAAAAAACCTGACAGTGAGAAGGCGGCAGCATCCTCTAATCATTAAGTGTGATAGCAGACATGGGTTTAACTCCTAGATCAGTCACCTGGAAGCCAAGTATCTTGAGCAGGATCACTAACTTCTCTACCCTCAGCTTTTTCTTTTATAAAGAAAGTAGGTGGTACTCATTCGGTAGAGATGTTGTATGGGATGACTATGACATCCCAGTGCTCACCTGAGAGTGCACCCAGCTGAGGGTGGTGCTAGTGGCTCGGTGGTAGCAGCTGTCAGAGCAGTGTGGCTCAGGGGAAGAGGTTTCTTGGCATCTGACTTGTGTCAGGCAGAAGGCCTGGATTTTTTTTTTATCAACTCTCATTTGTTACAAAGTAATTTATTTCTGTGCACCTCAGGTTTCTCATCTTCCATCAAGCATAATGATATCCCTAAAAAAAAAATGACAAAATTGTAAGGATCTGATGAGATCATCGTTGTGAAAACCCTTTGAACTCGAGGAAGCCCCATAGAAAGTGTATTAAGTTCTAAGTGTATAAGTGGACATTCTGCTTTATCATGCGTCCTTTGGGAAGCAAACCAGGCCATTTGTAAATGTGGATGTTTTATATTTCTATTCAAAGTGGATGGCCCGTGAGTGAGTTACCTTCTTAGACTTTCCTTCTCGTATAAAAGCACTTGCAGTCTTGCACAACTCATGTAGCCACCTGTAGGGCTTCCTGCTCCTTTTCCACATCCAGATAAACCTGGAGGCCTCGCTGCGAGCTTTGTTCACTTCTTCCTCATCACCTGTCGTGTTATAGTTCCAGTGCTTCCTCACAGATACCCTCTAGATGTCCCAAAAAGTCAAATTCCTTTTCCTGTGTACCCTGCAAGTTCCTATTAGCAAGGGAGTGCCGACAGACATGGTTAAAGTCTGCCGGCCTCTCTGAGGCAGGTAATACACAGCTGCTTCTCCACTTGGGGAGTTTTTCACAGTACAGTGTAGAAGACAACACATGACATGA